>VDFB02058242.1:97187770-97271521 GCA_007258455.2 Sequoia sempervirens | reverse complement strand
GGTTGGCATTGAGTTTTTAAAACTTGTATGAGATTTACAACTTGGTTTCCTATTAGCAATACTGTTGCGAGACATAGTTTGAGACTCATGCCATCCCATGATACACCATTCATTGTGGATCTTGGGTTTTCTAACCTTCTTTCTGATATTGTTGATAATCAACCCCCTATGGATCATAGCATGCATACCTCATTTCCAATGACTTCCTTACCTACAACCAATGTGCATGATGTTGTTCATGTCTTGCAAGAGAAAATAATGTTGCTAGATGAAGAATCGAAAACTTTACAAGACTTTGTGAGAAATGAACCTATTTCTATCCATCTCATTCATCTTATAGGAAACTTAAAAAAGCTACTTAAATATGGACAAGGAATAGAATATGTATATAACTTGGGTTACCTCATCAATATAAATTTATCTCCTACTCAACCCGCTTACAATAAATTACCTATGAATAAATGAAAAATAAGCCACACCTTTCGAACACTTTACTACACCAACACATCCTTTTCTAAAAAAGGAAAGGACTTGCAATTAGAAGATGAATTTGATGAAAACACAGTTATCATACCAAAGAAGAAGACAAAGCCAAGAGTGCATGACCATCAAAAGATTTAGTTACAATAGTTGTATGAACCTCCTGAATCTCTTTATAACCTCTTACAACTATCCAAAACTGAGACAAGCTTCTACATTTTTTATGTTGGCAACTAATTGAATTACCACCTAAACATGCAAACTTGACCAAAAGACAAACTAACAAAAATGAACCATATTGTGCTTATCATAGATTCTTTGGCCATCAAACCAACAATTTTCGTACTTTAAAGAAAGTATTGAAGTAGTTTGAACCCTCTAAGAATCAAACTTGACTAAAAGCATGCATTTCGCTCCTTTCCATGTAATAGTTGTTGAGTCATAACATCCTCATTATTGCATATTTTACATTCATTGCAAAATCATTTTTCTTTCTCACAAGGATCTCATTCTCATCACTTATCTTGGCTCATCCTTGTCCTACACTTAGTGGGGGAAAGGGGTTAGATAGCCTTGTCCTAGCTTTGGCACTTGATTTTGTCCCTTTGGCTAGTTGTCTGCCTTCCACATATACCGAACAAGATTGGGATGCAAATGACTTGATATAGGTTGACTTGCATGTGCCTTACTAGTATTTTTATTTGTTTTATTTTTCATGTTTCTTTATTTTATTTCATGTGTGTAATTTGATCCCCCCTACTATTCCATTTGATGTATCTCTCTCCTCATGTGCATTCCTTTATTTGTATCTACATTCTTCTCTATGTCGTAAACATTTTATAATTTTCGCTTGTCTTGTGTTTTCCTTTTGGGGATGACGAAAGGTGTCGAGACATTTAGGTCTCTTCCATGTTGAATCGAAATGATTTTTCTTTGTTTTATCTCTCTTTGTGTCATTCTTCCAGTTCTATGAGTATTTGGGGAATGATGATGTTTCTGAGCTCTATAACAATATTGTAGCAAAGACATACTGACCCTGAATCCATAGATCCCTTATGTATTTTGGGGGGTAACCCCTCTTTCCTTTTTCATGATGTAGCTATATTTTAGAAACATATGACTTGGCATAGGGATTTTCGAGGAAGCTCTCATGTCTTAGGAGTAAACATTGGCTACTTTAAAGCAATTTCTCATAGCAATGGTGTTAGCAACCGCTTTAAAGTGAGGGCATAAACTGATAATATCTTTCAATTTTTTACCATGTTTCATGGTGTGATTTTCTTTTTTCTTGTGATGTGTCCTTTTCTTCTAGTTTCATGGGGTTTGATGTCCTCCAAGAGTGTGCTATTGCTTAGCATACGACTTTCCTCTTAGTGATGATGCGACGCACTACATTCCCTAAGTTGTGAATATTTTACTCTTGAATTGTCCTCTCTTGGAGACATTAGGAACAATGTTCCCTAAGAAGAAGACCTTACATGAACTAAGAAAAATTCCTTTGGAAAAAACATTTTACTAAGCATTGTTGTTCATAAGTGTTAGCATAATGCAACTTGTTAGCCTTATGAAGCTTGAAACCCTAAATTCAAGGCCACCAAGCATAACACACCTTACTTTCCAATGGAGCCTTTCCTTGTTCATGAGTGTTACCATAACACAACTTGTTAGCCTTATTAAGCTTGAACTCTAAATTCAAGGCCACCTAGGATAACACACCTTGCTTTCCCGTGGATCCTTGCCTAGCATTGTGGTGCCTTATTGAATTTTTCAAGAGGATAGCTTCGATATGGTATGGGAGCCTAATGTGATTCTCTCATTTTCCACCCTTTTGGGAATACTCACCTAGTGTACAAACTGAGGTTCCACTACCCCGGAGTGAGTGTGACAAAAAAAAATTGATGGCTTAGATGTGTTTCACATCACGTTGGATGGTCTATGCTTGATCTTTTTGGTCTTTGATGTATGATTGTGTATCTTTGTCATTGTTGCATACATAAATTTCTTGAATGTCTACTTTAGTGTGAGTTTGGCATGGGGTCATCCTCTCACTAAAGTGGGGGAAAAAATGTAGTGTAGGAAAAAGTATCCCTTTTTCACACCTAATTTAGGAATAATTAATAATAAAATGAGCCTAATTATGCCTTAATTTAGTGTTGTAATATGTTTTTCATATTCACATTAAGTTTAGGGCCCCTTTTTAATAAAATGGACTTAATTGTGCCTTTTTTTTGGTGTTGTAAGGTGTACTTTTACAATTTCACATTAATATAGGGCTTTATTAATTAATTGAGGTTAATTTTCTTTAATTGGCCTTTAAATCCAAGCCTAATTAAATGAAAATTTTGAGGGATAAAACCTAACATTCATAGATGTCATTTGGCAACACTTAACTTTGGAATATGTGTGTCCTAGGTAGGTGACCTAGGACCCATTCTCCATAGGATGAATGGGTCCTCACTTAGTTCTAGGACCTTGGTTTTACATAAAATTTCACCTTGTTTGAAGTGTGTCCTAGGTAAGTGGCCTAGGACCCATTCGCCACCTAGCAAATGGGTCCTCACTTAGACCTAGGAACCCTCTTTGAAATATGTTTTTGGAGGTATTTTAATGATTTCAAATCTATAATTCAATGTCATCTTGTGATATTTGAATTTTGAGAATTAATCTTAAGATACATATAAATACAAGGTTATTTCACTATGTTTCATCCTAATACTTTCTAGAAAATTCAAGCTATCTTAAGAGCACTTTCAAGAGAGCATTATAGAAGCATTCAAGAGCAATTACAAGGCACTCAAGGGTGGATTTGTAGAAGACTATTGCAACAATCCAGATTCCTATTGTCATGTCAAAGATGTATTCCATCATGCATGTTGTTTGAGCTAATTTGTTGATGTAGTGTTCAAGATCAATCAAGAATATTCAAATGCATTATTTCACATCAAGTTTCATGATCAAGATCTGCATTCATTGTGGCCACTTCATGCAAGTTTGCAGATTTGTACTCCAAGGTTTCAATTAAGGTTTGGTGAGTTGTTACATAGATTTTTCCATTCATCATTCCTTCATGCTTTTATTTATTTCAAGGTTTAATTATTAAAACTTGGTTTGACCAAGGCAACCCCCCATTCCCTAACAAAACAATATTATTTCTCTTTGATGTGTAAATGCAAGCTTTAGGTTAAAGATCATTTGAAGAGAAAAAATGAAGAAAGTTGCAAAATTGTCTAAGTTGCAAGGAAAGTTGTCAAATCACAAAAACTAAGCTACAAGTTTTATTTCTAGATTTTTGATGGTGAACAATTGGAATCTGAGAGTGCAAACATAGAAGAACAAAACCCAGAAACTAATTTTTCAGGAGCCCTAGCTAGGACCCATTCACCATAGGGAAAATGAGTCCTCAGTGAGGACTAAAAATACACTTTTGGTGAAACGTACACAACATTTTACCCTTTCCAAATTTTCCTTTTGACTGTTAGTTGGTTTAGATTTGGTTACTATTTCTCATTTTTCACATTATAGCACATATTTTGAATGAAATAAGGAAAATAGGTGCATCATGCTTGTTTCATTTTGGTGAACCTACTTTTTCTATATTTTAGTTTCTAAGATAGAAGAAGTGTGTGCCAAAGAGGTCATGACTAAACAAGGAAATTTGGATTGTTTGGAGGATAAGGATAGATAAGAGCACACCACAAGGGCTACAATTGATAATAAAAATAGAATTATATCAAAATCTAAAATAAATCAATTCATATCTTGAAAAAGGAAAAAAAATTCTCACTCGCCTAGTAGGAATCATCATGAAATATGGGGTGTCCAAGAAAAATAGGGAAGAAAGTTGTGGTAGCATCAAGGCTTCAAAACTTTTGGCCTTAACTCAAACAACATATTTGGAACAAGACATCCAATATTTAGATTACTATTGATGAAAGATTTAAGAAATTGTTGAAATCACAAAACAATTACAACACTTGAGTTTTGATGTGGAATATTTAGACCAATTAGTTAATAAAAGTGTAAGAAAAATAAGAAATGAAGGGTTATATCAAGAAATGCAAGTAGATAACAAGAACATGTTCAACTTAGATAATAACACAATTAGAATAAATAAATAAAATTGGAACATCATTAACTAATGAAAAATCATCTCCTATGCCATATAATACCACTTTGAGGAATTATAACCCCTGTACCAAGAGTCATCCCCTATGCCATATAATTCAAGAAAGATCCTACTATCAAATGCAATTAACAAGTTAAGCCAAGTAATAGAATCCCAACAACAATTTATAGAAAACTGTGATAAAATATTAGGAAGATAATTTTCTTGAATATAATTACCTAGGGACAAGGGAAGAGAAAAAAACCACCACGAAAAAAATACCACAAGGAAAATCCTAAATCTCAAATCAAGACCACAAAAAGGATAAAAGTATTAATCCAAACATGAATTCACCAATCAAGTTGCCAATTTTTGGAAAAGTTACAATAGAGGCCACCAAACTTATATTTGTTTTAGAATCACCTTGGTATAGGAAAAGCACAAGTAGTGATCATGCCAAATTATTTGACTTTGTGGGGACTTTATGAAATGATGCACCAAAATGGTATAGGAAAAAAAATTCACAACATAAAAATAATGGAAAAAAATTAAAAATGAATTTATCTCCAATTTTGAACCACCAAAAGTGCCTACATAAAGTGCAAGCAAGATGTGAGATATGGTGCCAAAAGAAGGAGAATCTATTTAAAGAATATGAATGCAAATTTAAAGAAGTATCTATGAAGTTGTAAGAACCACTAATAGAAAATCAATGCATTGAATGGTTTATCTTTAGGTTAACTCCAAAAATCAAAACTCAACTAGATAGAAGAATCTTCAATAATTACTTTGAAGTAGTCACACTAGCCTACCAAGTAGAGGCTCAAACTTGAAGAGATGGGACAACTCCATACAAAATAAGGATATGGAAAGGATAAAAATAGAGTTAGAACAATTTAAAACTAAATAAGAAATCTTGGAAAAAACAAACTACACCACAAACGCAAAGATCAAACATATGGTGTACCTACTTCTCCAAGGAAGGACACATCAAAAACAAAAGTCCAATCATGAAAGAAGAAAAATGAGTTTCCACACTTAGGGTATGCTTGAGGGAAGCTCCAATAAAAGCACAAAAAATCTATTGTGACATGTGGGGAGTGGGACAATCATAAAATAGGGATACCCATCATTATTGTTTAGAATCCATGAAGAAGAAGAGGAAGAGAATGAACCCTAGTGTAATAATTACTCCACTAATAAAGGGACTTTTGACTAGAACATGGCTTATGTTAAAGGGCTTGTGGAAAGATCCCTTTATAACCAAGACCATGGATACAAGGTTCCCACCTAGAGAAATCAAAGAAATATCCATACACTATAGTATACATTATTACTATGAAACCAAATATCTTATCCACCTACATACTTAAATGAAAATAGAGGCTAATATAGAAATTATAGAGGTGGAAGAGGAAGAGGTAGGATCAAAATAAGAAAAGATGCAACTTGATACAAATGTGGTTAATAGGGGCACTTTGCAAATGAATTTAGTGAGGACAAGAAGAAAACATCTGGATTTTACGATAACACAAACCATGTCTTATTCACATGTGAAAGGGAAAATAAATATTTTAATAATTCCCCACCACAATCCAAAGTGATGAGTTATCAGGGTTGAATGCAATAAAAGGACTAAAAATATTTTAAAAGTCCCCAAAAATCTACCGGAAGGTGCACAAAGATATCGCAAAGAGGATATAGAATCTTAACATTGTAATCAATCTCATATCCTAGAAGGAGAAGAAGCATTCAAGAAATAATATTTGGAAAATAAGGAAAATCTGAGACATAATGCCCTATCAAAATACAAAGACAAAACCAATGTTTCAATAGTGTCAAGAAGAGGAAAGATACTATAAATATAAGACATGACATAGAGGAATCAAATGATGAAGAAAAAGAAGAATTATATACCGTAATAAATATAAACATGAAAAATAAGTAGAAGAATCTAGGAAACAAATAATCCAAGAACAAACAAAAGAATAGTTCCATAAAGCTTGTTTCTTAGAAAAAGAAGCTTAAACATTAAAACAAATTTAACATATTTTGTAGAACATGATTCAATTGATAAAATTAGATAATTTATAAAATAGTGGAATAAAGAAACACAACCACATGTTACAAACATAAAAAAAACAACAAAACAATAGAAAACTAGGCTTAATTATAAATGCACATATAAACCATAGGGTAATCAAATAAATAATGATTGACTTGGGTGCAGATGTCAACATGATGCCAAAATGGGTATTAGAATACTTGGGAAAACCATAATTATATGACACAACGTATAACATTATCTTTGTATATGGATCATCCATAAGAACACTAGGAACTTGGAGAAATGTAGAAGTCAACCTCCTAGGGGTTAAACAAGTAGTAGATTCAAAGTTATAGAAATGAAACAACCCTTTCATAGATTTAATGCCCTTGTAGTCTTACAATGATTTGTCAATTCCAATGATATTATAGCCTCTATAAAATAAGAATTGTCCATTATAGACAATGAAAAAATAGTATATATACCCTTGGACAAAGACATAAGTAATGCATACACAAAAGAAGTAGTGCAGGAAGGATATGAGGATGACTATAAAACACTCTATTCAATAGCCAAAATTTTTGCAAACCAAAACCAATTTAGGAACCTAGCTCTATAGGAGAAATATATATAGATAGTAATAATGAAAGTACAAATAGAAAAGATGTTGCAAGTATGAAGAGGTTGTTGCAAGGTGTTGTAATTGATGTCAATTGGTCAATTGGTTATCCACTGGTTGTTGTTGTCATTAATGTCATGAATGCAGGTTATTGGTTGTATATATAGAGGATATTAAGAAAATTGTATTGAAGGAAGATTGCAGGTGTTCAGTGGTTGTTTCGAGTTTTTCTTCAGGATTTTATTTTATGTGTGTGCAGTTCAGATATGTTATTCATGGTTGTTGGAAGCTACTATATCCAAATTTTTTGCTTCTGATTCATTGTACAATGCGAGTTATATTCACCATTGTGAACAATGGTTTTCTATGTATCTAGCTAAGGTCCAGGATAAATTTTGTTGGTTTGGATTTCTCTTTGGTTAAGTCTTATGACTTGCAGTTCTAGATTTAAGTTGTTATAATCGTGTTGAAGATAATTCTAGTATTTGGAAGGATCGTGCTTAATTGTTCTATGTTTTACACTATTTTGGATGACCTTGTGCTAAACACTACCTTCAGAATTGATGAAGCGTGTTGGGACTTATTTGGGTCCTCATCAAGCATGTGTTTGGGTCACCCTCATTCTAATTCCATGCTAGGATTTTTTGGCACTAACCTAATTTGGATTTATTAATGGATGGTTGACTTTGGATATGTTTCAAAGTTGAAGATGGTATAAATACAAGATGAGCAAGTGGTGAAAGTAGAAAAAAGAGATAAGTACAAATAAATAGAGAAGATAGATGTGAAGCAGATGCGAATTAGTGGGTGTATGTGATATGAGAGTGGCAGATCAGTGCAAAGCCTAAATGTTGAGTTTTTGAATGCAGTGTGTTGACGGTGGACTCTATCATTCATGCATGTCTATAAGTGATCGAGTAAATTGTGGTGGATTTATTTGTTGCATTGAGATTGTCTTCTCTCTATAACATATGTCTTCTATTTTCTTTGTATCCTTATGGAATTGAGCCCTCCAGGTGGTTAACCCTATTGGACAGTGAGTCCTAATCTGGATAGTGAGTTCTTGTTTTAGTAGTGAGCCTTTTTCTTAGGTAGTGAGCATTTTGTAATTGGTTTTGATATTCTCTATAGTGTGAGTTAATCCTCAGTGTGGTTTTTCCCTCATTGGTTTTTCCAAGTAAATCTGGTGTTATTGTGTTTGTGTGATGGTTTTTAGTTTATGCACTTGCACTTAATGTTTAATCATTTTAACAGAGTTATGAATTGTGATTGATCTAAGTTTCGGTGAATTATTTAAAGTTTAAATTTATTACAACTAATTCTCGCCCCCTCTCAGTTGTTTTGTTCAACAATTGGTATCAAAGCTTGGTTCCTTGGAGAAGAGCTTAACTATTTAAGGAAGGTCTGGAATGGCTAGTAGAATTCCTCATGATTATTTGAGGTTCAATGGAACTAATTATGTTATTTGGAAAATACTGATGGAAGAATATTTGGAGTACTATGGATATGATGTGGAGAAAGCTTACAAGAATACTTACACTCCTCCTGCTAATGGTCTGAGTACAACTAATGAGATTAAGGAACATTAAGTGAACAATAAGGTGAAGTACATTTTAAAGAATAGTCTTGTACATTTTACCTCAACCAACCTACTACTAAGGAAATTTGGGATGCTCTAGAAAAGGTGCATGAAGGTGATGAAAAGGTCAAAGAGGCAAAGTTATAGAATTTGGAGACACATTTTAAGCTCCTACACATGTCTAAAGATGGGAATGTTAAAGCTTGTGTACATAGATTGGATGAGGTAGTAGCTGGAATGTGAGGACTTGGTGCTACAATAAATGAATCCAGAATGGTAAAGAAGATTCTTAGAACTCTCCCTGATGCTTATAGTGAAAAGGTATGTGTGATTGAAGAACACATAGATTACAAGACTTACACTAAAGATTTGTTATTGGGAACTCTGACATCTTATGAGATGAGAAAGTTGAATTTGAGAAATGGATCCAAATCAGAGACTATTTTTAAGGCTAAAAATTTTGAATATTCGAATGAAGAAAATATTGATAAAGTAGAAGCTAACTTTGTGAGAAAGATGAAGAAAGGCTCTGGAAAGTATGAAGGTAAGTTACCCTTTAAATGCTTTAGTTATGGAGGAATAATTCATTATGTTGTAATATGTTTGGAAAGAGCTAAGAGGAATAAACAAAGATATGAGAAAGAAAAGAAAGGTATGAAGATCAATAGAGAATATTATGTGAATGAGGATGCTAGTATATCTGATGAGGAATCTTATTATGGAGATCCTGATGATAATGAATGATTCTTCTTGGCTATAAAAGATGAACATACTTCTACTAGTTCTAAAAAATAGATGAAGGAATTCCCTCCGAAGAAGGAGAAAAATGAAGGTACTATTATCTCTGCCCTACATGCTAAACAAGAAAAAAAATATTGGGTTGTTAACAGTGGTTGTTCACATCACATGACTAGTGATAAGAGTAAGTTTTTTAAACTTGAAAAATATGATGGAGACTTAGTTATGTTTGGAGATGATACTGGTGCTAAGATTTGTGGGATAGGCTCAATAAGTTTTGATGGAAAGCATAATATTGGTTATGTCTACTATGTTAAGGGTTAAGGAATAATCTTTTGAGTGTTGGACAAATGTGCAATAAAGGATATAATCTTTTTTTTAAGGATGAAAGATGTGAGATCGAAAAAGGATTTGGAATAGTGATTGTTGCAGGAAAGAGATCTGAAGGAGATATCTATCAACTTAAGGGTGCTAATGGATGATGCTTTATGACTCAAATTAATGACAGTTGGTTTTCGCATTGGAGAATGTGTCATGAATTTTGATAGATTGGAAAGGATTAGTGCAGTTCAGTCTGTGGGAGATTTACCAAGGATTACAAAGCATGTTAATGATATTTACAGGAATTGTCAATTTGGAAAGCAAGCAAGAAACCATTACAAATCAAAGGAATAATCTACTACTAGACTACTAGATTTAATTCATATAAATACTTGTGGTTCTACAAGAGTGATAAGTATACAAGGTGAAAGGTACTTTATGCTTTTGATTTAAAATTATTCTAGATATACATGGGTTACATCTCTTAGAGAGAAATCAGATGCATTAGATAGATTCAAAACACTCAAAGCTATGGTTGAAAATGAAGTAAATTTGAAGATAAAATGCTTAAGGTATGATAGAGGTGGTGAATTCACTTCCCATGAGTTTAATATGTTTTGTGAAGTACATGGAATAAAAAGATAGTTATCTACTCTGAGAAATCCTTAGCAGAATGGAGTTGTTGAAAGGAAAAATAGAATAGTTCAAGAGGCTACTAATCAATGATTATTGAGGCAGATTTACCAAAATTTTACTGGAGAGAAGCTATTCACACTACTGTTTATGTATTCAATCGAGTTAAAGAAAGAGAAAATAGGAAAAAGACCCCCTATGCGCTATGGTGTGGAATAATTCCTACTAAATTATGTATTTCAAGGTATTTGGAAGAAAATGTTATATCAAAAAGGATGAAGAAAATTTAGGAAAGTTTAATGCAAAAAGTGATGAAGGCATTTTTCTTGGATATTCTACTAGAAGAAAAGCTTACAGATATTTCAACAAAAGACTAAGGAAGATTGTAGAAAGCACAAATATCAAGGTTGATGAAACAATGAAGAATTAAATTGATATTGATGGATGCATATCTGATGAACCTGATTGCATAAGAATTGAAGAAATTGTGGAAGAACAGGAAAATAATGAGCAAAAGAAGCATAATGAAGAAGAAGAAAGAGAAGAAGGAGAAGCTCTGGTGGTGTCCCCTAAGACACCTAGATACATGTAGAAGAATGATTCAGAAAATTGGATCATTGGAGACAAGACAAAAGGAGTATTGATAAGAAGTAGAGTTGTTATTGGTGAAGTAAATTTGTGTTTACTTTCTAAGATTGAACTGAAGATTGTAATTGAAGCATGTAAAAATGATCATTGGATGGAAGCTATGAAGGAAGAACTTATGCAAATTGAGAAGAATCAAACTTGGGAATTAGTCCCAAGACTGGCAGACAAAAACATTATTGGATCAAAGTGGGTATTCAAAAACAAGTTGAATGAGAATGGAGAAGTGGCCAGAAACAAAGCAAGGCTTGTGTGTAAGGGTTACTCACAAGTAGAAGGCATAGATTTTTAGGAGACTTTTTCTCTGGTGGAAAGAATGGAAGCTATCAGAATGTTCTTAGTGTTTGTTACTCATAGAGATTTCAAAGTCTATTAGATGGATGTCAAGTCTGCATTTTTGAATGGTGAGCTAGAAGAAGAGGTTTACATAGAACAACTAGAAGGATTTCAGTTGTTAGATCAACCGGTTATGGTCTACAAATTGAAGAAATATTTATATGGATTGAAGCAAGCTCCTAGAGTTTGGTATGCAAGGTTAGACATGTAATTGATTCAGCAAGGTTTCAACAAAGGTACGGAAGATAGTAACCTTTACTTTAAAGTTAAAAATGAAAAAATCTTGATTGTGGTTGTATATGTTGATGACATTATTTTTGGAGGAAATGAAACTATGTGTAAAAATTTTGCAAAATAGATGCAAAAATAATTTGAGATGTCTCTTTTTCAAGAGATAAATTTCTTTCTTGGATTGCAAATTAATCAAACAGAGAAAGGAATCTTTATTTCACAGTCTAAGTATGCGAGAGATATGTTGAAGAATTTTGGAATGGAAGGTTTCAAACTAATATGCACTCCTATGGTGACTGGTTGCAAATTGGGTAAAGATGATGATTCACCTAAGGATGATCAGAGAAAGTATAGATCTATGATTGGTGGACTATTATATTTGACTGCTACTAGACCAGATATTATGCATGTTGTTGTTGTAAAAGAATTTTCAGATATTTGAATGGCACTCTAGATTATGTCTTATGGTATCCTAGAGATACTGACTTTACACTAAGTGCTTATATAGATGCAAATTATGCTAGATGTGTAGATGATAAAAAAAGTACAAGCGGTGGTGCATTTTTTCTTGGTTACAGATTGGTGGCATGGTTGAGTAGAAAGCAAGATTTAGTTTCCTTATCTACTATTGAAGTTAAATATATTGTTGTTGCATCTTGTTGTACACAAGTTCTATGGATAAAACAAACATTGAAAGATATCACAGTTGTGTATGATGGTCCTATTTCTATCTATTGTATTAATACAAGTGCAATTAATATTTCAAATAATTTAGTGATGCACTCGAGGGAAAAGCATATATCTATTAGATATCATTTCTTGAGAGAGAAGTTTGTGGAGAATGAAGTAAAGCTTGAGTATGTCTCTACAAAGGATTAGATTGTTGATATATTTATGAAGGCCAAATTTCTAAATATACTTTTGAGTATCTCCGAGAAAAGTTATGGGTCATTTCCCCTCCTTTCTTGAACTAGATGCATATGGAGGTGCATCAGTCTAGTGGGTTTATGGATCTATCTTTCTTCTAGACTGATGTTTTGGTGGCTACCTCTCAGGCGGAGAAGGTAGTGTCATGTGGTGTTATTGAAAGAGTATTTTGATTTTAATGTCAAAGGGGAAATCAATGTAAAACATCTTTTTCCTTTTCCATTGATGTCAAAGGGGGAGATGAGAGAGATGTGAAAAAAAAGAGAATGAGAGGAAGATGAAGAGTATCATGTGAAAAAGATTATCTACTAAGGGGGATAAACAAAAAGAAAAATCTTGAGAAGTGTTTTCAGAGCTAGTATGTTGTCTTTGATGATTTTTCACATCATTTGTTGTCATCAATGACAAAGGGAGAGATTCTTGTAGGTATAAAGAGGTTGTTGCAAAGTGTTTTCATTGATGTCAATTGGTCACTTGGTTATCAATTGGTTGTTGTTGGACCATTAATGTTATGAATGTAGGTTATTGGATGTATATTTCAAGGATATTGAGATATTTTAATTGAAGGAAGATTGTAGGTGTTTAGTGGTTGCTCTGATTTTTGCTCTAGAATTTGCTTCTATGTGTATGCAATTCAGATATGTTGTTCATGGTTGTTGGAAGCTGATATATCCAAATTTTTGGCTTCTGATTCATTGTATAGTGCGAGTTATTTTCACCTATTCTGAACTATGGTTTTCTATGTATCTAGTTGAGGTCCAAGAGAAATGTTGTTGGTCTAAATTTATCTTTGGTTAAGTCGTATGACTTGTGGTTCTAAAGTTAAGTTGTTATGATCGTGTTGAAGATAATTTTGGTATCTGGAAGGATCATGCTTAATTGTTCTATGTGTTTTACACTGGTTTGGTCGACCTTGTGTTAAACACTACCTTCAAAATTGATGAAGCATGTCGGGACCTATTTGGGTACTCATCAAGCATGTGTTTGGGTCACCCTCATTCTAATTCCACCCTAGGATGTTTTGGCGCTGACCTAATTTGGATTGATTAATGGATGACTGACTTTAGATATGTTTAAAATTTGAAGATGGTATAAATACAGGATGAGCGAGTGGTCAAAGTAGAGAAAAGAGATAAGTGCAAAGAAATAAAGTAGATAGATGTGAAGCAGATGCGAATCAATGGGTGTATGTGATGACAATGAGTCCTTGTTTTGGTAGTGAGCCTTTTTCTCAAGTAGTGAGCCTTTTGTAATTGGTTTTGATATTCTCTAAATTGCGAGTTAATCCTCACTGTGGTTTTTCCCTCATTGGGTTTTCCACATAAATTTTGTGTTATTGTATTTGTGTGATGGTTTTTAATTTCTACACTTGCACTTAATGTTTAATCATTTTAGAAAAATTAAGAATTATGATTGATCTAAGTTCTGGTGAATGTTTTAAAATTTAAATTTTCTATAACTGATTCACCCCCCCTCTCAATTGTCTTGTTCAACCAAATATTTACTCAACACTTGGTTATTGGGCCAACTGGAATTACAATCTCTAAAAATTATAGGAATAAGAAAAAAATTACAGTATAGAAAACTCCACAAAACCTAAGGCACTCTATTGTTGATTATGCCACCCCACCAAAAATAACGTTAAACTCACCTGAATGCCACACCTTATATACCATCCAAAAATCACTTCATTTGAATCATATTTCACATGATATTTCTCATATCAAGTTACCCAAATACTTTATGGTAGGAGACATGAACTATAATGCCCCGCCACGCAACCCTAGGGGAAGTTGCAATTAACAACACAACGCAATAATTTTTTTTTTATTAAGAATAATAAACATTGAAGTTCACTACACATTGCCAACAACCCCTAAGGTTACGAGACTGAGATTACTTAAAACACAAACAAGAAACATGAAATAAAAACATAACATTTAATTACTTAACAAATTAAATACTCATACATTCCATACATGATAAAATTACATCAAAGGCATAAGAGATACCACATGTTTCCAATAATATAATTTACAATATGATTACAACCCTCATTCCCTAAATGAGGTAAATCCAATAAACATGATTACATATTACACAATTCCACCTCGATAAAAAATGAGGGGTAATAAATTACAAGTTTCCAACATAAATGAATAAAGCAAGAAATGAAACTGGATCCCACGAGCTCTCCAACTAGAAATCTCGTCCACACGAACAAGAAGACGACCCAACGGATTAAGGTGCACGTTCCACCCAACCATGTGATACCCGAAGGCTCACCCCCTGTGCTATGAGATAGTAACAAGGAATTGTAGACAAGACCATCCACCCCTAGACACAGGCTAACTCACACTGACACAACTAGACACATGAACCAAACATCCATAAGGATAACACAAGTACAACCCCAACATCACTAACATAGGTCACATTACTTCTAGAAATAAAACAGATCGAGTATGACAAGAAGACCAAATACCAACTGTTGTCGTAGAAAGAGTGTCATCACACAGCTCGTCATGGGATCTCCTCTGGGAATCTTCCTAGGATCTGGCCCCCACCATGGGTTATCCTGGTGTCCTCTAGCGAATCCCGGCCCCATACTTACTCATGCAGAATCAAATACCTCTCGTAAGGACAAGATAGATGACCTTGCCATTCCAGGCCTTCCCATCTTATCCCAAGTCTATACAAGCCCTTGCGTCCATGAGCGAGGCTCAATTATCTTAATTAATGTGAAATACTACCTAACTTCTAAGTACATTGATTTAGTTATTTCTTGATTAAACTACTTCTGAAGGTTTCCCAGTTTACCTCTTTGGGCTCTGGCCCCTAACAGAAGCCACTCTTCTACTTGATGGAATACCAAACAGAACCAATCACCAAGGGAATCCTAAGTGCAAACCAACAAGATAAGACCACTCCAACTCTAGGAGGAACATAAAATGAAAATCCACTCCAACACAGGAGGCAACAAAATTCAAAACCCTCTCCAAACACTAGAGGCAACAAACACATAAACCACTCCTTCCAAAAGAGGCACGAACCACCCTCGTTCGTGAAAACTGGGTAAAACAACCGAATACAACTATACGCCCTACCCAAGGAAAAACAACGATTGACTAACATATTACGACAACCCACACCATTAAATGAAAACCCCATCTGGAAGACTTACATAAACAAATCAATCCAAATAGAACAAACAACTCAGTCAATGAGATCCCTAGCCTCTGGAAGCAAAACTCAATACTACCAAAGTACACTCATAAATTTACAATCATAACAATATTGCCCATACAATACCAACAAGAATTCGCTTAAACCAACAATCATATAAATACACGTTCTTTAAATAACTAAAGATGTATTTCGAAATAACGATCTTTTTTCATAAAACAGGAACCAAAGTACATATATACATCATATACTTAATCTTTTAACTATTTAGATAAGTTCTAAATAATATAATTTTTTTTTAACCTTATCTATTCCTTGCAATCTAGAAAACAACCAACATTCCCTATTCACCATTTAAGGCAATAGAATATAAGAACTTTTAAATAACATTCTACCCATTATAATAACATCGTAATAAAATAACCCTTTTCTTTACACATTTAATATCATCAATTTTGCTTCTGATTACAATCCATATAACTTAACTACGTACATAATTCTGACATTTAACAAATCATTTACAAGAACCTTAAGATTCCCTCATATCAAACAAGTCGTAAACACATTAACCATATTCATTTCGATTACAACCCTAACCCTTAACAAATATTTAATCATTGCACTAACCTTAATTTCCAAAATACAATAGCACTAATTATAAAATCAAAACTTACACACACCTTCCAACTCAAACACAATTATAACTAATTGATTTTCACGTGTTCCATAATACTAAAACCTCCTCTTTTTTTATTCCAATTTGATAAAAAAATAATAATTATTCTTTAAGGAATTCCAATTCCTAATAATTAAATTTACTATAAACGCTTTAACTTTAAAATGAAACACAAATTGCACCTAAATTGACCAATATAAAACCAATGATATTAGTTAACTCAACACAAAAAAAACTCCTCTGGAAACATTCAGGTAATTAAATAAACTATCGTTAGGATTTTTTAAATCCAAGCAAAGCAATGCATAGCGCGAGTAATCAATTAAATAATTAACATTATTTGTGCATACTCAAAAGTCACTCAAATTTCATCGGCAACTTAAGGGATATTAAAACTAATAAGTTTATTCCATTTTCTCAATTTAATCATAATGATCAAAATCATTTTTTTATTTATTTTTTTTAAATAAATCATTTTATTACATAACCAATCTTTCATCTATTATAATACAATACCATTTTTAAAATAATATATTTAAATACACAGTTACTATTTAAATATATAATCCAAAAATCATTTTAAATTTCCACTAATTTAAAATAATTCCAATTATTTAAAATAAAATCCACTTATTTAAAATATATAATATATATATTATATATACAATATATGCATATTATATATTTAATATATATATTACATATATTAAATAATACTAAAATAAAATAATAGAAAAACAAAATAAATAAACATATTATATAATATATTATATATAATATAAAAAACTTTTAAAAGTTTCAAATGATAAAACATGTACTGGCTGCTAGCCTCCCCCTTGATGGGGATCAGAAGCAGCCCTTTCCACGCCCATTAAGGAGAATCTGGGCAAAACCCCACCCCCCAACATTCATAATTTTTTTTTTAATAAAAGAAAAAAAAATAAAAACCACGAAATTCCCCTGTATTCTTCTAGGAATTTTTTTAGAAATTCTGACTATAAAAAGAAAAAAATTTAACACAGAGCTCTTTTCCAGCATACCCACCAAATACATATATATAATATATGTGTGTATATATATTTATATGAACATTATATATATATATATATATATTTTCCATTACACAGTTAAATTGGACAAAAAAATTTACAGAAAATTTTAATAGAATAAATTATTTTGAGCACAATTTCAAGAACTCAAATGCTAGAAATTTCAAATTTAAACAAAAGGGTTTCAAGATTTTCCTTAAATCTCTATTGTCTAAATTTTTCTGTTGTTTTCTTTGTCCATAATCTCCACAGAGGTTTTCAATTTTGTTTTCAAACAAGTTTTCTAATTGAAAAAAAATCCCAAAACTTCAAAACAATAAAACAAGAGTAAAACAAATTGATGTTGAGCTCCTGTGCAAATTTCACTCTTCCACAATTTCTTCCCAAGATCTCCACCTTTAATCCAAGATTGAATCCAAAAAAAAACAAAAACCCTCTTTCTTTTTTGCAGCCAAATCTCCCCACACCATTGAAAATAAACCCAAAATGAAAATATAATATATTTCCCCCAAATTGAAATTGAAATTTAAAATCCAAAATGCAAAAGCTCTTACAAATCTCCCCCAAATTAAGTCAACTGTTCTAAAATATCTCATTGAGATATTTTGATTTTTAAGTATCTTAAAACAAAATTGAATTTTCAAATCACTTTAAATTTATTTTACATAGGCACTTTTCAAAGCAACTTTAATCTTTAAAATCAAAACTTGAGTTTCCAATTGAATTTAACTGTTTAATCTATTTCCAACAAAATAGATTTAGTTAATTTATTTATTTGCTCACAAAATAACATTTAGTTATTTAGTTTATTTAAATAATATAATAAATTTAACCACCAAAAATTAAATTATTTCACCACAAGAATTTAAATTAAATGAATTAAATTAAATTAAAGCTTTTAACCACTTTAATCTAAAATTCATAACTAATCATTTAAACATTTTTAAACATTGATTTTCGCATAAAATTCCCATCGAAAACAACCTATCAAAACTTCAAAGATGACAAGACTTAACAACATACCAGACACCAACGATGACACACTATGAACAGGGTGATGGCTTGGCACGAAAAACCTAGCTACTATCTCTCAATCGAATACCGTTGGCCAGTGGACACACTCAGACCTATGTAACCAGGTGGAGTCGGTGTCATGTATCTGCAGTACTGCAAACAAAACGAGTGACGTACATGCATATAACATAGTAGACACACCGTGAAGAGGAAATCGCGGAATCACAAGGTGCTCGCATGCGAGTGATGTAATCTCGTCCCCTTCACCAATACAGTATTACTAACTGACGCCTCTAACATCAATAATATAATCAAAAGCATAAAGCATCATTAGTTCAAATATATGCTAAGCTAATCCAAAGCATGCCATAACGATAACATCGGAATTAAATATTATCACATTAAAATATAACGTTCACATCGCTTAACAATTAGCGGTCGAATAGAACCAAGTACCAAAGTCATAGCAACAGAAACACATAACAAAGAAAACATTGTACGATCAAAAGAGCCAAAATGGAGGGGTGCTACATACCTAGAAAGTGTGGAGAAAACATTTAATAGGGAGGATTTAAAATTAGAAGCACTATAAGATACATTAATTTGCACTATCACAAACTTTTGTACACTCTTAATAAATTAATACTATAAATACTCTAAATGATTAATATGGTGTTGGGTATATATTTGGGTTGGGTCTTCCTCTATAGGCATGAATATGATTTTATTTTTTTATCTTTTAAAGTGCATTATGGATAAGCTTATCAAGGTTATACAAAGAGAATCTATGTTGAAATTCTTCTTGAATTTCTTCCCAAATCTTTATTTATGCACTTTTCTCTTGGTCAATATTCCAAGTTTTCACTACAGGTGGGAGTGTCAAGTAAAAAAATTGTATGTATAATCTTGTATCATATTATGTTTGTTCATTCCATGTAGTTTTACAAATGTTTAGATGTTGTCATGGTGATATTGTTCCATCATATTTAGGATTTTTTTTACATTTTCATTATTCTATCTTGTTTTGATTAGGATTTTTAGGGAAATTCCATGTGGGGATGTTTTTTTTATGGGTGTCCCGCCTTCTTGCAAGTATTAAAGTCTTAATAGTGTACCCAATGGTATCTAGTAGGAATATTCATACATCTTTTTTGTACCATTTGGCATGCTCTTAAGACATATTATTTGTAAAGAAGGATTAATTGTAGACTTGTTGAAAGTAAAAATTATTATGAATCTCTTGCAATCTACGACAACCTGAGAGGAAAAAAATGTTGAACAAGACAAGTGAGAAGGGGGGTGAATCAGTTGTGACAAACTTTAACCTTTAAAAATTTCACTAGAAATTAAATAGATCACAAATCCTTTACTCTACTAGTATGATTAATTATTAAGTGCAAAGGTAGAGACTGAAAAGTGTCACACATACACAATAACACTAGATTTACGTGGAAAACCCAATAAGGGAAAAACCACAATGAGGATTAGCTCAAAATATAGAGAATATCAAAACCAATTACAAAGGCTCACTACCAAAGAAGGACTTACTATTTGAATCAGGACTCACTGTCCAACAAGGGTTAACCACACAAAGGGCTCACTTCCACACAGATACAAAGAAGATGGAAAAGGTTTTTTATAAAGAGAAGAAAATTTCAATGCAAAAGATATTTCCACCACAACTTGCTCAAACACTTATAGAAATGCATGAATGATATAGCACACCTTTAGCTCACTACTTCTAGAAACTCAACAATTAGATTTCACACTAATCTTCCAAACTCGCATCACAGACACACTATTTCACATCTATTTCACATTTATCTTACCCTATTTATTTGCATACCTTTCACCAATATCTCATCCTTTATTTATACCATCTTCAACTTTGAAACATATCCAAATTTGGCCACACACCATTTTCATTTACAAATTCAAATTAGGTTAAGTGCCAAAACATTCTAGGGTGGAATTAGAATGTGAGCGACCCAAACACACACTTCCATAAGCTTCGAAAGTAGTTCTAAACACAAGGTCATCCAAACTAGTGTAAAACACATAAATCAATTAAGCACACACAACCTTAAAACAATCCAATAATTAACTTGAACATGATCATATCAGCTAAACTCCAGAGCTGCAAGTCATAAGACTCAAAAAAGAAGAAATCAGGAGCAACTAAATTTTTCCTGGACCTTAGCTAGAGACACTAAAAACATAGTTCACAACTAGTGAACATAACTCTCATTGCACAACGATCTAGAAGCCCAAAATATAGATATAGCAATATCCAACAACCATGAACAACATATTTGAATCACACAAACATAGGAGCAAATCCCAGAGCAAAACCCAAAGAAAACATTGAACACCTGCAACCTTTTTTCTTTACAATTTTCTCAATATCCTTGACATATACAACCAATAACCTTCATCCATGACAACAACAACTAGTTGACAACCAATTAAGTAGATGACATCAATGACAATACCTTCATACTTGCAACAATCTCCCCCTTTGTCATTGATGAAAACACATGATATGAAAAAACATCAAAGACAACACAATAGCTCTAAACACACTTCCTCATGATTTTACTTTCTCCCCTTAGCAAATACTCTTTTTTACATGATACTTTCTCTTTTCACATCTTTCTCTCCCCCTTTGACATCAATGGAAAAGGAAAAAGATATTTTATATTGATTTCCCCTTTGACATTAAGAAACAAAATACTCTTTCAATGACAACACATGACACTACCTACTCCCCCTGAGAGGTAGCCACCAAAACGTCAATCCAAAAGAAAGATCCACAAATCCATTGGACTTCAATGCATCTCCATATGCATCTAGTTCAAGAAAGGAGGGAAAATGACCCCTAACTTCTCCTAGAGATACTCAACAGTATCTTTAGGAAGAGCCTTCGTGAAAATATCAGCAATCTGATCCTTCGTAGGTACATATTCAAGCTTTACTTCATTCTCCATAACCTTTTCTCTCAAAAAGTGATACCTGATAGATATATGCTTTGTTCTTGAGTGCATCACTGGATTCTTTGCAATGTTAATTGCACTTGTATTATCATAGAAAATAGAAATAGGATCATCATACATTAATTTGATATCTTTCAATGTTTGTCTCATCCAAAAAGCTCATGTACAACAAGATGTAGCAGCAATATACTTAGCTTCAACAATGGATAAGGAAACTAAATCTTTCTTTTTACTCAACCAAGCCACCAATTTGCAACCAAGAAAGAATGCACCACCACTTGCACTTTTCCTATCATCTACACAACCAAGCCAATTTGCATCTATGTAAGCGCTTAGTGTAAAATCAATATCTCTAGGATACCATAATCCATAATCCGGAGTGCCATTCAAATATCTAAATATCATCTTAACAACAAAAACATGTGTTTCTTTAGGGTCTTCTTGAAATAAAGCCACAAGACAAATTGCATGCATGATATCCAATCTAGTAGCAGTTAAATACAACAAACCTAAAATCATAGATTTGTATTTTCTCTTATCAACCTTAGGTGAATCATCATCTTTACTCAATTTGCAACCACTCACCATAGGAGTGCATACCGGTTTGGAATCATCCATCCCAAACTTCTTCAAAATTTCTCTTACATACTTTGATTGTGAAATAAAAATCCCTTTCTCTATTTGATTAATTTACAGCCCAAGAAAGAAATTAATCTCACCAAACATAGAAATTTCAATTTCTTTTTGCATCTCTTCATAAAACATCTTGCACATTATTTAATTTCCTTTAAAGATAATTTCATCAACATATACAACCACTATCAAGATCTTCTCATTTTCAATTTTAAAATACAAATTACTATCTATCATACTTTTGTTGAAACCTTGTCGAATCAAGTACCGGTCTAACCTTGCATACCAAGCTCTAGGAGCTTGCTTCAATCCATATAAAGCCTTATTCAATCTACAAACCATATCTGGTTGATCTGATAACTAAAATCATTTTGGTTGTTCCATGTAGACTTCTTCCTATAACTCACCATTCAAGAATGTAGACTTAACATCCATCTGATAAACTTTGAAATATTTATGAGAAGCAAATGCTAAAAACATTTTGATAGCATTCATTCTTGCCACTGGAGCAAAAGTCTCTTGAAAATATATACCTTCTACTTGTGAGTAACACTTACACACAAGACTAGCTTTATTTCTGACTACTTCTCCATTCTCATTCAACTTGTTTTTGAATACCCATTTTGATCCAATTATGTTTTTGTCTGTCGATCTAGGGACAAACTCCCAAGTTTGATTCTTCTCAATCTACATAAGTTTTTCTTTCACAGTTTCCATCCAATGCCCATCTTTACATGCTTCACTTATAGTATTTGGTTCAATCTTAGAAGGTAAACACAGATTTATCTCACCAGCAACAGTAGCTCTACTTCTTGTCAATACTTCTTTTCTTTTATCTCCAATTATTTTATTTTTTGAATTATTTTTTTGCACATATTTAGGTGTCTTAGGGGACACCACCAAAGCTTATTCTTCTTCATTTTGCTTCTCCTGTTCTTCCACAACTTCTTCAATTCTTACACAATCAGGTTCATCAAATCCATATCCATCAACTTCAATTGAATTCTTCATTGCTTCATCAACCTTGACATTTGTGCTTTCCACAATATTCATCGGTCTTTTATTGAAACATCTGTAAGATTTTCTCATGTAGAATATCCAAGGAAAATACCTTCATCACATCTATAATCAAACTTCCCTAAATTTTCTTCATCTCGTCTGATATAACATTTGCTTCCAAACACCTTGAAATACTTAATAGTGGGAATTCTTCCACACCATAGCTCATAGGGGGTCTTAGTACTATTATCTCTTGCTTGAACTTGATTGAACACATAAACAACAATTTGAATAGCTTCTCTCCAATAAGCTTCTGGTAAACCAGCTTTAGTAATCATTGATCTAGCTGCTTCTTGAATTGTTATGTTCTTTCTTTCAACAACTCAATTCTATTGAGGAGCTCTCAAAGCAAACAACTATCTTTTTATTCCATGAACTTCACAAAACATATTAAATTCATGAGAGGTAAATTCACCACCTCTGTCAAACCTCAAACATTTTATTCTTAAATTTACTTCATTCTCAACCATAGCTTTGAATGTCTTGAATCTATCTAATGCATCAAATTTCTCTCTAAGAAAAGTAACCCATGTAAATCTAGAGTAATCATCAATCAAAAGCATAAAGTACCTTTCACCTTGTAGACTTTTCACTCTTGTAGCACCACAAAGATCTTTATGAATCAAATCTAGTATTTCAGTAGTAGATTATTCCTTTGATCTAAAGTTGTTCCTTATTCGCTTTCCAAACTAACAATTCCTGCAAATAGCATTAATAGGCTTTGTAATCCTTGGTAAATCTCTTACAGCTTGCACTACACTGATCCTTGCCAAGTTATCAAAATTCATATGACACTTTTTCTGATGCCATAACCAACTATCATTAATTTGATTCATAAATCATCATCCATCAACACTCTTAAGTTGATATATATTTCCTTCAGACTTATTTCCTATAGCAATCACTATTTCAGATCCTTTCCTGATTTCACATATCTCATCCTCAAATACAAGATTATATCCTTTACTAAACATTTGTCCAACACTCAAGAGATTATGCCTTAAACCTTTAACATAGTAGACATCATTAGCATTATGCTTGCCATCAAAACTTACTGTTCACCTATCCCACAAATTTTAGCACAAGTATCATCTCCAAACATAACTAAGCCTCCATCATATTTTTCAAGTTTAACAAACTTACTCTTATCACCGGTCATGTGATGTGAACAACCACTATCAACAACCCAATATTTCTTTTCATATTTAGCATGTAGGGAAGAGATTATAGTATCTTCATTTTTCTCTTTCTCCAGAGGACTTTCTTTCACATCTTTCAGATTTAGCAGAAGTAGGTTCATCTTTTATAGCCAAGAACAAGCATTCATTTTCATCCAAATCTCCATAATTAGATTCTTCATTAGAAATACTGCCATCCTCATTCACATAATATGCTTTGTTCATCTTCTTCCCTTTGTTTTCTTTGTTAAATCTTTGTTTGTTCTTCTTAGCTCTTTATGGACATCTTGAAGCATAATGACCTATTCCTCCACAACTAAAGCATTTAAAGGGTAAATTACCTTCATACTTACCAGAGCCTTTCCTCATTGTTGATGGTTTTTTGAGTACTGCAACAACTCAGACAGAATACAAGTACTCCATCTCTCTTGAAAGGTAAGTTTCTATCAGCAAGCCTCAAGAAACAACCCCAAGGTCTCTAATGTCAGGTCTTGACATTGCAACAAACAACTCAATGATAATTTGAAAATGTTGGTAATCGCAAGGGGCCTTACAAATCAACAATGTTGGAAGCATATTTATCATCAAATATAGCAATGTGGTGATGCTTCTTAATTCTAAACTAACCCAAATTCAAAGAAAGATCAAAAGAGATAAGGGTTGAGAGAGATTCTAAAACTAACACGTAAGATCAATCACAACAATGATGAATGATGCAAATGGACAAATCCCCAATAAAACCAATCTCTACTTGATCAAAGATAAGTCCACAACCACGCAGAAACGGTGCAATCTTCTAAGGAAATTGGAAGGTTTTCAAACTATGAACATTCATCTACATACCCAATTACTAGCGCAACATGAATAAGCATACATGGTTGAACTAAGCACAATATAGGGCCCAAACTAACTTTACACAACAACTTACAATCAGAAAATTACAAAAAGTATGGACTGAAGATTGATCAACATCTTAAACATTTCACCATTATCATAAAAGAACTGAAAAACTAACATCTAACATTGAGAATCAAGAAAAAGAAACAATAAGGTTGTCGAAGTTCAACACAAAGTTTTCCAAATCAACAATCCAATTGCATTAACTTCTCCAACATTTACATAATAGTTTCTAGCTCTCTCTCCTCTCCTACAACCTAATCTGGAATTAACTTGCCAACTCTAACCTTCTAACTCAGCTTTTCTAACTAAGTCTAACCTCATACAAAATGAGAAGGAAAAAACCTTTTATAGATATTACATTTCAATTTCAATGGCCAGAATACATCATCAACCAATGAGAAAATTTTGTTACATTGTGGCCCAATGACATTAATTTTGAGAAAGTCCTCATTGGAGAATAAACATAGCTTCACAAGACTCTCCTTGTTTGAAATGCATCCTCCAGTTGGCATACACCTAGTGCCACGGATTCATAGGTAGGTGCACATTAATATTTGATTTGCAAGTAAAAGAACAGCTCGAAATCTTCTTGGCAGCTATTTCTTGCACGTATCCATAAGTAGTTGAATTTGGGTAGTTTGAGCTTTCCTCCTTTAGGCACATTTCCATATGTGAATTGTTAAATAGTTTGAATTTTATCCTCTTTTGGCACAGTTTTCATATGTAGGGTTTTTCATGGGATAAAATGACCACCATTATAAGGCCTCAATCATCTAAACTTTCTCCCCTGGGTTTCAATGATCCCTTAGCAAACCTTCAAGTGGCGCAGATTTCATATAACCTGCAAGCATATAGAATAATAATCAATACTTCCACATATTTAAAATGAATTGACATTAATTTAAATTTAAATCATTATTTAAATGAAAACAGCCTCCCATCATGCAGTAATGCAATTGCAAAGATGCTCCCACTCTATCCATCATAGATTCTTCATTTCACACCTCCTAAGCTAATAGCCTGTGGAATACCATAATCTCAAAGATCATCATATCGAACACTTATCATAACACACTCAACCTGTTGTCACTTCAATGTTGACCATAACTACTTTAAAATGATACCCTCGTTCACTCACCATTGTAGAGAAGTTTTAGGTCGACCCTCTATGGTGCACCACAACTACAGAACAACTATCATATCTTGGTTCAACTTTTCAATGATAAATATTTGATGTCATGGCCTAGCTACATTGTCTTTTCTTGAATCAGTGACCTCTACTTCTTGTCAATTCTTTCACACTACTCGAACCTGAAGAAATCCATTTTCATGATCCCCTCCTTGTGATAATCATATTATATGATTTCTTTTGTGACACATATTCCTTCTAAAGTACTAGCATATTTCGTCTCCTCTCAAGAATTTTACCATACTCAGAAATCCGTGAACTTGTGGATCCAAAACTTAGTTAACAGATTTCATAAAGGCTCAAATATCATGATCAGATGCTCCTTGCAGATTACTAAAGCCCTCACTGAATGTTTCACATTCATGCTTTCCAACTTGACAACTAATCATTCCATATATTCTGTGTTTAGAATAATTCGTTTGAAATAAACTTCCACGACGCCGAGCTATAACAAATCACGGTCCATCATACTCTCTATTTAAATGGATGGAGTGCAATCACTACCCTACTTTAAATACTAGTGCCTCTGTAAGCAGAGATGGTACCTATGTAAACGCAATCTATTGAAACTAATATTATTAAGATCTTTTTTTGATCAAACGCCAAGTAATTAGGGTCTACAACAACCTCCTATCATGTCCTTCATTATATTATGCATCTGATGATTAGTAACTTACTAACAAGTCCTTCATTATTAACTCGGCCTTTTCTTTTAGTGAATTCCATTATTCGCTGGAAGATCTCCAATATATCCCATGAACTCCAATTTTTGTGCTTCATTGACCAAGCCTGAAATACATCATACATAGCTATGCAACTCCTTGCTCATTTCCTACAAGTTTTTTCCACAGTTGCCAAAGCATGAAATCTATTCAAACAATACGGATGTCTCATAGACCTTCAATTCGATAAATATCAATCATTCATTATATGGACATTGAGCAGCATAACGTGATTTTGTATCCAAAATTCTCCACGGGCATTAATATTTCATTGCAATTTTACTGATTTCAAACAATCAAAATAATATCTTGAAGTCTTAGAGGTTTCGTGGAATTGGGACACTTGGGAATTTTGATTCTTCGTGAAATCCCGGAAGACACAGATTCCCCAAAACATTATCCTTTGACTATCACGAGATTATTCAACTTCCTTTTGTTTCCCTATCTCGCCTTCTGTCACGTATTCTTCGTAACCTTACGAACCATAAAATGAATCATTGTTCGGCTTTGGCATGCTTTCGGATTTACCTATGAAGTCTGCAGATTAATACCCTTGTCGTCTTCATAGATCAAGGGTCTTTCCCCTCACAGAAACCTCAGATCATTTTAAGATCTCGTGAGTTCCCTAATGATATGTAATTGTGACACACATTATCCCACTCTCAAATTTACTTTCACCATGAATTCTCGTGTCATTTATTATGGTTGAGCAATCTTTGGAATGTCGCTCACTGAATTTATACCAATGACTCATCAAATTGTGTTGCACCCATTACATATTAATCCTTTATATGGATGATAATCATCTCATTAGACACGATTCGTTGATTTTGAAGCAAACTATAATTACGCTTATCACCCATAAGGTATGCACTTAAGGAATCTCCACTAATCCATACGCATCACATTCCTCTCAAACATGCTTTGACTAATTCTAGGAAGCTAAACCATCCATGCCTCATTTATTCCTCCTCATGCAAAACTGATCACTTATAGTAATGTGAATTTTGCATCTTCGTGGAATTGATCTCCTTGTGGAATTCCTTTACTGTGGGTTTTAGTTCCTTTGAATTCCCTCAAACGCTAATTTTCTCGACCTTCTTCCTTAGAAAACCCACCAAGGTCAAATTTTCCGAGACTTTATCCTTTTGTGGAAATCCATTAGTCCCTAATTTTCCCAAATTTCACTTCACATTTCTTCATACATGGATTTCCCCGTTAAGCTTATCATGAACTCTTAAAAAAATGATCAATTATCACCTTGTAAATTTTTCTATGCTCAGATTTTAGAGTGGTTTTGGAGCTCGACCCTATAAATATGATATTTAATACTTGCAAATAGAACCTATGTACAACTTTATCCATTATGTTTGATCCAAATGTGAGAATCACAATTTCGCTGAAAATAAACTCCTATTGTGGGCAAAGAATGAAACACATTACAGCGGAAGTGTATCAAGGGAAGGAGACAGACACACAAGGAGACAGAAATATTTTCAATATTCTATTTCACTCAGAAAAAGATTACATTCAAAAAACTGTTTACATATAAAAATATTCAGAGCAAAAGCTTTGTACACGTATACTACAGAAGTGTGCGTTTTCCAGTGCACTGACGCTTCTGCGCTGCTGCATGTAGCTTCCTGGGCGCAAGGCTTAGACTTCTGCTGCAGCAGATACTCTGAACGTCACTATTCAGATGCTCCTGAACATTCCTTCTTCTGCTATGTTCTGCTGAACATTCCCTCTTTCTGTCTCACCTTAAAACCCTCTGTCTGCTTACTTGCATAGAATATACATTCAATGCTCCTTTTGGCTTTTCAGCCAATACACAAAAAAACTTCCGCTCAAAATTTGAACTCACCTACCAATAATAAATTACTGCCAGAAGCAATTACTGGACACAAGAATGTCAGGCACGGCAGGGGGAAAAAGATCTGAGTTGATTTCATCTGACAGTGCATTTAATGCATCTGTCGTTGGCTGCTCAAGATTAATATTTCCAACAATTTTCCCTTACATACTAGCGATGGCTCCTCAACTTAGCTAACCTACCATGATGCAAATCATGGGTCATCCAACTGTCTCCATCACAACAATTTCATCATTTTCTTAAACCACAGTGGCAGTGTTAAATTCTACATGAGACACTATTTGTGTTTCACGTTCCCTCGAGTATTTTTAAAACCTTCATATGCATTTAATAGTATCAGCGACTCTTCAAAACTTTAGCGCCACTTCCTTGATTGGCCCTTTTGTAGCAGTGTCATAAATTCCTTCAAAGCGCTAGCTGTTGCATGCAAATGGAATAGTCGATATAAATGAATTTGTTACCTCTGGAACTAAGTTTATGATCCCACCATCACCTCATCACAAACGCATTCTCACCACTTCATATATTTAATCCTCTGCATATATGGTATGTCTATTCTTAGTAAACGTTGTGAGTGTTCAGGCCTGTAATATACATAATCATCTTAAAACTTTTATGAACTCTCCTTTGAAACCCGATGATTCATGAGAAGATATGTATATAAATCGCCCCCACATGCTCAATATCATATAACTGTTTCCTTTATAATGTGTATTTAATGTCTACCGCCTACTAAATTGCACTTGTTGCATGACTGTGTTATTTCTTATCCATAACTCATCATATTTGAAGGCCTCCTATAATATTGTGAAGTCATCAAACCTTCATTGTGTTGCTCGCCTATATTTAACATTTTCATAACCTAGCTTCGTAGATTTCTTACCCCAAAAGATTCTCCGAAAGGTGACACTTCACGGAATTAAGACCATCGTGGATTCCTAGTTCTCGTGGATTTCCTTGTGAGCTAGATTTCTCTAAATGTTGTTCCTTCGTGGAAATCCACCAACTCTGTATTTCTTTGAAATAACACCTCGCAAGAATCCTAGATATCTGTATTTTCCCAAAACTTACTATTCCTCGCAAAATCCACATGTATGAGGAAAACCCGAGACTTCATCAATACCCAGATTCTTTTCCTAATCAGTGTAATGAGCATCTACAAAACACGATTAGGATTGGAGTGATAATACAAAATTCAAATTAAGGAACTCCATAATCGTCAAATATCCATCTTTAATATATAAATGAGCAACAAAACCAATCATGCCAAGATTAAATAATACTAATCTGTTAGGAACCAGTGCACAGCATGATACAAGGGAATTAAGTGCAAGTAACGAATGAACCACTACCCTCATGCCAAATACCAATCATGCAACAAAATTTTAGATCTACACTGAGATACTAGAGGATTCAACCTTCAAATCAGAAAAGTGAAATGCAATCAAAAGATCTTGAAGTACATGTATATATATAAACCAGCTTTCTCGCACAATACAGTAATACAAGAACAATCATAGTGACTGAAAATTCCATTTGCCAAGATAGCATCAGCATCATTGGAAAAATGATCAAATTAATCTCAAGAACCTTAGACCTTGAATGCAGTGAATCAAACCAAGCACTCAGATATCTTCAAACAAAGCAAGACTAGAGATCATCAGATGCCAAGGAGAAAAAGAGGGTCCCCACCTCTGGTGAGGCGTGTGTGCAAAAAATGCACAACACTCATTCTTCTCACAAAGTTAGCTTCTACTTCATCAAGATTCTCTTCATCTAGATCTTTAGCTCTTGTAGCCCTTAAAGCAGTTTTTGATTTGGATACATTTCTCAAATTTGGCTTTCTCATCTCATAAGATGTTAGAGTTCCCAATAATTGATCTTTAGTATGTCTTGTAATCTATGAATTCCTCAATAGCATATACCTTTTCACTGTATGCATCAGGAAGAGTTCTAAGAATTTTCTTCATAATTCCAGGTTCATCTACTGTAGCATCCTCGCATTCAGCCTACCAACTCGTCCACTCTTTGTACATAGGATTTAATGTTCTCATCTTTAGACATATGCAGGACCTCAAATTGTGCCTCCAAATTCTACAACTTTCTTCTTTGACCTTTTCGTCTGCTTCGTGCATCTTTTCTAAAGCATCCCAGACTTCTTTAGCAGTCTTCATGTTTTGAACTTTAATCAACTTAGAATGTGAAATACTATTCTTCAAAATGAACTTCATCTTATTTTTTGCTTCATGCGCCTTGATTTCATCAGTTGTACTCAGACCATTAGAAGGAGGAGTGTAAACAGACTTATAGGCTTTCTCAACATCATATCCACAATATTCAAGATATCCTTCCATCTTTATTTTCTAGATAGCATAGTTTGTTCCATTGAACTTAGGGATTTCAAAGGCGATCTTGCTTGCCATATCAGACCTTCCTTAAGTGGTTAAGCTTCTCTCCAAGGAACCAAACTCTGATACCAATTATTAAACAAGACAACTGAGAGGTGGGGTGAATCAGTTGTGACAAACTTTAACCTTTAAAACTTTCACCAAAAATTAAACAGATCACAAATCCTTTACTCTACTAGTATGATTAATCATTAAGTGCAAAGGCAGAAACTAAAAAGCATCACACATACACAATAACACTAGATTTACATGGAAAACTCAATAAGGGAAAAACAACAATGAGGATTAGCTCACAATAAATAGAGAATATCAAAACCAATTACAAAGGCTCACTTCCAAAAAAAGACTTATTGTTTGAATCAGGACTCACTGTCCAACAAGGGTTAACCACCCGGAGGCTACTACAACAAAATGCACCAAAATCTCTATCCAAGGTTCTTCTCCGCCTAGTCTTAGAGGATAATATAACATAATTGAATAACTCAAGAAAACTACCTTACAAATACAAATAATAGATATTCTCAAGCCACCCACTATTGACACAAATGTCCATTATCAAATCTCAAAAGAATCAAAAGTCCCTAATGATAAAGACTTGAATGACTTCCAACCTCTCATTGGCCACTTAACCTCCATGAACTACAATAATTCTAGCTAGCATGGTATGCCTATGGTTGGACTATCTCACACACTTCCTTTATGCATTGAATTTGTTATCACTAAACACAGTAAATATTGTACTTGTAGGAAATAGATCATATATTCATACTTTATAATTGATAAAAGTGACTTGGTTATTGAAAGGAAATAATAGATCCCTAAAGTATGAATATCAAGGTATATGGAAATACAAAGAGGGGACTAGCAAGGATTATCCATCTTCCCATCATGATCATGTATGATGTAAAAAAAACTATTGCATTTTAACTAACGTTATCTTCCATATATAGTCCTTCTAGGTCACCCTCAACTTCATGTCATACAAGCTATTCCATCCATATCATATGAGTGCCATAAATTCATCAATGGTGGCACAAATGGATGGGGAACCTCCTGCATGCATGAGACAAAGGTGTGTTGGTTCTCAAGTCTATAAATAGGGCTCACTACCACACAGATACAAAGAAGATAGAAAAGATTTGTTACAGAGAGAAGATAATCTCAATGCAATAGAGATTTCCACCACAACTTGCTCAAACACTTGCAGACATGCATGAATGATAGAGTACACATTTAGCTCACTACTTCTAGAAACTCAGCAATTAGATTTCGCACTGATCTACCAAACTCACATCACATACACACTATTTCACATCTATTTCACATTTATCTTGCTCTATTTCTTTGTATACCTTTCACTAATATCTCATCCTTTATGTATACCATCTTCAACTTTGAAATATATCCAAAGTTGGCCACACACCATTTGCATTTACAAATTCAAATTAGGTCGGCGCCAAAACATTCTAGGGTGGAATTAGAATGCGGTCAACCCAAACACACGCTTCAACACGCTTCCATAAGCTTTGAAAGTAATGATAAACAGAAGGTCGGCCAAACCAGTGTAAAACACATAAATCAATTAAGCACACACAACTTTAACACGATCCAATCCTTCTAGAAAATAAAATTAACTTGAACATGATCATATCAGCTTACCTCTTGAACCGCAAGTCATAAGACTCAAAAAAGAAGAAATTCGGAGCAACTACATTTCTCTCGGACCTCAGCAAAAGACACTAAAAACACAGTTCATAAATGATGAACATAACTCACACTGCACAACGATCCGGAAGCTCAAAATCTAGATATAGCAGTATCCAACAACCATGAACAACATATCTAAATTACACAAACATAGGAGCAAAACCCAAAGAAAACACTAAACACTTGCAACCTTTTCCTTTACAATTTTCTCAATATCCTTTACATATATAGCTAATAACCTTCATGTCCATGACAACAGCAACCGGTTAACTGGTTGACATCAATGATAACACCTTCATACTTGCAAAAAAAAATTATAGGTCATACTAAGATATCATTGCAATTTTATCAAAGGCTATGTGGCTATAGCAACTCTCATAGAAGAGCTTCTGAAAAAAGAAAAAAATGATAAAACTAAAGAATACCCATAGGCATTTGAACATTAAAGAAAAAAATAGAAAAATCCCCCTACTGATATTTCCAAATTGGAATATTTCATTCCATGTACATGTAGATTCCTATAGAACAAAAATTGGGGAAACATTTGTACAACCAAGAGGAAATGAGGAACATCCAATTTCTTTTTCCAACCAAAAACTCTCCCAAGCAACAAATAATTATACTACTACACAAAGGGAAGCCTTAGCAATGATCTATGCACTACAAAATTTTAGAAATTATATGTTATCTACACCATTTATATTTTACACTAACCATAAACTCCTAAAATACCTACCAAATAGACTAATCACATAATGGAGAATATGTAGATGGATTTTACTATTCCAATAATTTAATTTCAAAATTTTGGTGAAGCTAGGGAAAAGTAACCAAGTCCCTGATTATCTATCAAGAATACAAAAGGTAAGATCCAAAAATTATGGAAGAATATTTACCTGGAACAAACTTGTTTAGAGTGATTATGGTACAAAAAGAACTTAATGACATAGAAATCCTACTATCAAACAATTTCCATAAGATAGCTCACCATATGATAGACAAACACTTTTTCAGAAGTCATTGTTGTATACACTGATTGAAGGAGAACTCCACATAATTGGAAGGGACAAAATTATCTTTAGAGTAGTGTTTGAACATGAAATAAAATATGTCCTTAGCGAAGCACGTGAAGGAATCTTAGGAGATCAAAATTCAAAGGAATCCAACATAAATAAAGTTATGATCTATAGGCTATGGTGTTCAATGCTAATTGAAGATGCCAAAATATATGCTAAGCAATGTGATATGTCAGAGGGTGGGTAAGTCCACCGCAAGAGCTAAAATTCTATTGCAACGATTTTCAGCACAAACACCTTTTGAGAATGGCCAATAGACTATATTGACTCCATTAAGCCACCAATCAAATAGACAAAAGATTTATTATCACTACAATAGAATATCTTACAAAATAGGAAAAAGTAAAATCAGCCAAGGATTGTACTATAAAAACTTCCACAAAATTTATCTATGAGAATATTATAACCAATTTTATATTTTCTCTAGGTATTATCAATGATCAAGGTAAACACTTTTTCAATAAGGTGATTGCAGAATTGTTGAACAATTTCATGATCACCCATAAAAAAAGTACTCCATACCATCTGCAAGCTAATGGTGTTGTGAAGCCCTCAACAAGATCATAGGAATCACATTAAGAAAAAAATGTGCAAGGAACACATCAAACTGGGATATGAAGATTCCAACAATACTATGGAATTATAGAATAACCTATAAACGAACAATTGAATTTTCCCCATTCTATTTAGTATATGGGTATAGATGCCACAATACCAATGAACTCTATTATACCAACTCTACACAACACACTTGCTCTCCAATTGGATGAAGAGGAATCATTGACAACAAGGTTGGAAGGTTTGAATAAATTATAATAAAACATGCTTTTAGCAACATATAATTAAAGTTTGGAATGAAAATTCTAAAAATTATGGAATGATAGAAACCTAAGATGTAAAAATTTTAACATAGGTGACCCAATATTACTATATGATAGTAAATTCAAAAATAAAGGGAAGCTAAAAGTAAGATTGCTAGGACCATACCACATTATAGGAAATTTAAACTCAATGTAGTAAGACTTAAGACATTGTAAAGAATATTACTATTTGGTTATGTCAACAAAGCTATACTAAAATAATATCATCAACCTAGATAGCATAAAAATCAAAATTTATCCTATCAAACACTTTAAAGCCACATAACATAAGAAAAAATGGCAACAACCATAAAATGGTGGGAAAGTATGAACACTTTAAAAAATAGAAACACAAGTTGATAAAAGGGAGAGACACAACGCTTTCCCATACTCACTTTTTTAATACTTCATCTTGATAGCTCTTGTGCACAACTATGATTTACTCCTTAAAAAAATATCTAACCCAATATTGGTAGACATCTCCCAAAAAATACAAAAAGTTTCCCTACAAATCCATGGAGGTAGATTCAGATAGGGCATTAAAGTGCCCACGAATGTCATATACACAAATTATTTATAGAAGTATATCCATGCACCACTAATAGAAATCAATCACACAAAATTTGAAGCACTCCAATAAAATTTGCTACAACTTGGCCAAATAGAATACCTATTGTAATACCAATAGGTCAAGAATAAAAAGCCAGATATATGGAAGGACTTCCCAAATTTTTAGAAATAAGGATGGATAAGGATTATCTTAACTTGAATCCAAAATTAATGCATTTATCTAGACAAACCCTACTAAATTACAAAGGATACCATACAAGTGGTGATAGGTTTAAATGCACAAGAAGTTCCCTAAAAAAAGGGCATAAAAATGATAAGGTCACAAAATTGACTGTGCAACTTATGATGGGAGGATCTTAGATGTTACCAAGATTATTTAAACCCTAAATTTTGATATGCCACCATGGGTATCACGTATCAAACCTAATACACCAACCAAGAGGATTCAACTACAACAACATCCATCTATATAAAACACTAAAGGATAACTTGGAGGGGAAGGAGATAGACCTCTACAAAGTATTGTGGGAGTAGCTACTGGAGAATATCTCATGTACAAAGAACACTCACTACCAATTTAAGTATGGAACTCTCATTATTTTCCTTACTTTATATTTCATGAATTATTGTCTACCTTTGTTGGAAAGGTATGAGAAAACATGTTGTTGGATACTCAAATCAATTACCACATCCAAAACTTAAAGAATGTTACCTCTTTCATCCTAGTCTACTGTGGTTTATTCAAAACCCTTCAATAACAAATGAAAACTTAAGATATTATATCATATGATATGGTTTGTAAATATATCAAATAAATCATGTTTATAGTAGACAAATAATATACACTAATGGAGAAAATTAAACATACGTTTTCATGGATACCACAACTTCCATATGAAGTTAGTGGAATAAATTGACTTATATGCAACAACACTGGTAAAGTTGTCAAAGGACCCAAATGAAGAATATTTTAATGCATACATGGAGTTTATAGAAATTTTAAGAAAAAATAAATTAGAAGAAAATTTGGAGAAATCAAAAGAGAAACTACATACTAAATGGGGAATTCTAAAACCCTAACCACCAAAACAAGGAATTTCCATAACTAGAAAATCAAGGAGGTTTAATGTGGGTTTCCCATGGTTTGAAATAAGGGACTCTAAAGAGTAAGAGGAATAGGTAAAAAAAAAAAAATTACCGAAAACCCTACCATAGGATGAACCATCCATAGAGGAGGCATCAAAAGCATTGATGCAAATGAGTGCAAAGAAGAAAGAAAGGAAACAAAAAAGGGGTGAAATGAAAATCTATTTAGGTATCTAAAACCAAATTAGAGGAAGAAGAAAGTAGAAAAGAAGAATAAATAAATAAAAAAGTAATACTATAAAAAGAAAAATAAGTGTTGATGGATGTTGATCTCTTGACCAGTGGCCTGAACAGGAAAGGTGTGCTTTATAAAATAGAAAAATTGTATATACAAGTGAGACAAGAAAATAGAGCTATGATTGAAGAAGTCTTCATTAGATATATGATGACATCCTCTACAACCATGGAGAACCTAATAGAAATTTTTTTGGAGGAACTAACAACATCCCTTGAGAAGAAAAGGGAAAAAGTAATACATATTGAAGAAGAACTAAAGAGGCAAGCAATAGAAGAGATTGCTCCAACCCTACCTACAACACAACAATAAATTCTAACTCAATTGAAGGAAAAATAACTCCAATCAAAACAAACAGTGAATAAACTAATGCTAAAAATTCAATAGGCCAAACAAAAAATTTAGGAAACTATTGATGTGATTAAACAAATGTATACATCAATACTAAGGAGGAAAAATTGGCTCAGCAAGTAGAATCTAATACCTCTTCAAAATAATAGGTAGTACAACAAGAAGTGCTACTACAATCACCATCATCGAATAGGACCTCCACATCATCCATCTCCACCTCCCCCATGTAGGACATTAAATATATATTGGCACAATAGAAGAAAATCAAACCAAATTCAACACCTAAACTACTTCAATTACCATTGGTTGGAACACTAGTAGACTTAACTGGGATCTCACCCCTCTAAAATATTAAACTTGGGGACATATTCCATCACATCATAGGAGAATATATTCTAAATTAGCATGTGGAAAACAAAAAATAGCTAAAAAATGCAATAAGTACTATTCATAGTAAAATGTCTCAGCTACAAATAGATACAACATAGTCACAGGGGAAACAATTGAAGTAAATAGTAGATGGAGTAATAATAAAAATAAACAATCAAGCTTCAACACTTTGCACCACAATCCTATCAAAAATTACAAAGAATAGAATGCATGAGGAAAGGAATATATGTTGAACACCCGCAATACTGAGAAGGGGGTGAATCAGTATTCTCTAAAACCTCTTAAACATTTAAAAATTCATTCCATATAGCATATTCAATTTGAAGTGGGAAAGTAAAGCATGACAGCAACCATCAAAAGCACATATCACATGATCAATATACTTTTACATGGAAAACCCAAAAAAGGAATTTAACCACGGTGAGGATTAGCTCACAATATATTATAATCAGTTACAACATATTACAAAAATGCTCACTGCAAGTGGACTCACTGTCCTAGTGGACTCACTACCTAGAGAATGAAAGAGAGATAGAAGAAAATGGGTGGCTCACTACCAAGGTTTGAACTGATACAATTGCATCTACAACATGCAAGAATTATAGTTCCACTAAAGTTCAATATACTGAGTTTACACACTTCAAACAATTCTTATCTAACACTCTTATCTGCTCTACATTCACACAATTCACATCAACAACACTTGTATATTCGCTCTCATCTCACTACATTCATCCTCCAACACCAAGAATATCTTATGCTTATACCCATTGCATCTGCAAACTCTTGTAACATCTATTAGGTCGGCCTAATTAGATGTATCATACAAAATAATAACTTGTTGGCCCAAAACATACTTCATGCCACAATCAAAAGTTATAATGAGCCAAAATAGGTAACCATATACCTATAATATCTCCCACATAATGCATCAACACTTATTTAAACTCTGCATACCCTTAAACCCATTAGGTCAGCACCACTAAAGACTTAACATCAAAATAAGCCAACTGATCGTCCTCAAACTATCGCATGGACCTCCAAACTTCATGCCACCTGGAAATTAGATGCTACTAACACCTTTAAATGCTTCCACAAATCTGCAATACTGGATATTATTCCACATTCAAGTGTGGACTAAACAAAACATGTACTTTGCACTGGAAAATAGTGTCACTAGCAAACCCGATATTCTATTACTCATAACTTCTGCAATAGAGGGCCAAAAGGCATGAAACTTTGGATTTATTCTCCTCTAACATCCAACAAAATTTCCTTAGAACCATAGAGAAAGATTCTTCAATGCGAAGAAATGTGGACCAAAAAACTAATGCTCTGTATACTGAAAACCATGTTTTAACACAACCAATTCTTCCACTCAACTATCTGCACCAGACCAAAACTTCCTACATCTATGCACCTGGATTATCATTCTCATACACACTTATGCTCCACCAATTGGTTTGCACATCAATCTCCATACCAAGCCACAATGTTGACATCAGTGACAACACTGTATCTACATACTGTGCATCCATGCTCATCTTGCCAACAAGTATATCAATGACAAAATTCCAACAATCTCCCCCAATGTCATTGATGGCAACATGCATCCATTCTTCTCCAAAACTTATGAACTACTCTCCCCCTTCGACATCAAGGTAAAAGGGCACACACAAATGTTTTGATCTTTGTTCCCTCTCTAGTATGACTCATAAACTCTTTATCGGATTGCATACATACTCCCCCTGACTAATATATACATGTATGAATGAGAGTAGAAAAAATTCAAAATCCTAACCAACTCCCCCTAACAGTGTTATCCATCAGACTAGATCAAAATTGGCACTAATATACTATCTTCTAACTTTTGCATATGTACAATGAAATCTGAATATGAAATCTAAAATGCATAAAAATGGAAGAAATATACATAGATTAACCAAAAGAAGTGTTTGACACCTACAATTTTACAAGGTGTTCTTACCAAACTTTCTTGCCTTCTTCCCATTCCTTCTTGGCTATGCCAAGCATGCAACTTTGAGCTTCAAAAACCATTAGTAGTTCTTCTCCACCATCTAGAGTATTGGGTACCGAATTCATCTTTGTTTTCTTCTTCACACTTATTAGAGCACTAGATACATATGTATACTTTGCATTTACTAGTTCCCTAAGATGTCTAAACTACTGCAACCAGAGAAATGGTAGTTATTATATCAGATCTCCTAACACTAGATGAACCTTCCTTAGCTTTCTCTACTTGTTCCTTTGTAAGGCCCATTTCCTCTGCAAACTATGCAATCATTTTCTCAACTATTTTTGTCATCTATTATTTCCTTTCACCCATATGCACCTTCATGGACTTCTCTTCATAGCTGCCATACCTCTCCTGAGAGGTGTCCTTAGGTTTTCTCAGCATAGAGTCTACTAAACCAATAACTTCTCCCTCTATAATCTCATATCCCATCTCTAGGATTTAAACAGTCCTAAGCTCAACAACCTATATAATGCAACAGTCTTTTGTCACCACGAAGATGATATCATTCTTGTACTTTTCTACCATGCTCTAGGGAATCCTTTCTCTGGCCTGTATGTTTTTCTGAAAGGTTTTGAAAAATCCCCATAATGTTTCTTCGTGTGCATCCGTATCACCTAACCTCCTTAGGTGGTCTCTAATATGATATGCCATAGGTCTTCCCTTCAACCATATTATATTCTTAGTTCTAGGAACCTCATTTAAGAAGTAAAATAGTAAACATATTATCAAAGTACCAAACTTGAAAGGGCACTTTGAGTCCTTAGTCTTCTTCAAGTTTTCAATCAATTGTGCTCTCAACAAATCACATAAATCATAATTTTCACCCTTCACAACCATCTCATAGGCAATATTAATGGTAGTTGTGAACACTGAATTATCTATGTTGGTGAAGTATATCTTATATCCGATCACCATTGAGGCATACTTAACTACTAGATTCTTGATGTCTTTTATTGGCAAGGCTCTTTTGTCATAATTTGCACCAGTTAACTCCATCACTACTTCATTCTTCATTTATTTGAACACCGAAGCTAGTCTAATTGAACATAAACCTATAACAACCCTAATCACTTCTTTGTTAATCAAGTGAGGTATATCTATCCAAATGAATCTATCATGGATTATGCTCATGGCATACCTTACCTACGTACCACGTAGCAAAATCTAGGGAAAATAGTTTCACACATCGAGCTTCTTGTCCACTAAGTTCTTGAATTCTAGTTTCATCTCAAATTCATCTCTGGTGAGTTCATTAACCCACACATTACCCAATTTAGAGTGATCGTATTCTTCCAACTTCGCATGTATGTATACCCATACATATTTTGTGTGCAAAACACCATATGGAATGTGTGAAAATGCTTCGTCTGAATCATCCACTAGGGATTTATCAGGATTTTATTTGAATTTAGGATGGGGATGTACCTCAACTACTTGTGGTGTATACATTTTCCAACACTTAAAAACACTTCAGAAGACTTAGGGAAAGATAGAAATCTGTAAATACATTTTGATCGCTTTTTGGTTAGGATTTCATGCGTACAAACTTCTAAAATGCATCACCTCGCTCTTTCATTCCTCTTCTCTCCTCAAATGCTCATTTTCAAATGACTTAGATTGAATATGAAAACACTTATAAACCTTTTTGAACTAACCTAATTGAATGCACAAAAAGCTGGTAAAAACCCTAATTGTATGCACAGTCAACTTCAAATGCTCTACAAACTTCTACAACTCAATATTTTTCACCAATTCTTTCTCCAATAGGTTAACCATGTCAACCTACACCTTATTCCAATGTGTTGAAGCATAGGCACCATTTCTCTAGCAGGGGTTAAATGTTCTTTTGTTAATGCTCCCCTAAGCCAAAGCTTTCTACTTAGTTTCCAGAGGAAACATCTACACCAGATGTTGGTACAGGCTCAGGCTTAGTCTCAATGTCTTCCTTCTTTCTCCAAATTTTTTCCATCTCTTTCTTCATCTCTATTAGATCATCCTTTTCACCAAATCATTCTTGTTTACCAGACTATTCTTCTTCACATTCTTGCTTCTGCAAAATTTGGAAATGTGTCCTAGTCTATTGCAATTCTAACAAGTGACAACATTTTAAATAAGATTCCTTCCACCCATTCTAGATCTACATTTATTATATTTATGCCCAAATCCATTGCATGCTTAACAGTACCCATTGAGAGATTGAAACCTCATACCATTGTTATATCCATTCATCATTTGACTTCTACATTCACTAGCCTAATGACCGAATCTTTTGCATGTGAAATAGTGACCGAGAAAAGATGAAATATTTTGATTCATTCTGCTTCTACATTCCATAGCCTTATGTCCAAGTTTATTGCAAGAATAACATTAACCATTAAAAGATAAGTACCTTTGTGCATCTGGTTGTCTGATAGGTGGTCTTTTGAAGTCTTTCCTTTGATTCTAGACCTGCTTGCCATTAATCTTCTTGTCCTCAATATTCTTTTATTTATTTTTCTTCTTTTCAGCACTTGGTGTCTGATCTACTTTTGAAATTTCTCCTTTTTCAAATCCTAATCCACCTTTGTCTTTGGAATTCTTCTAATTTGCAATCATTTCATCAAGCATTGTAGAGCTCATATTGAATTTATCTTCTTGATTCTTTAATTTCTCTAGATTTGATCTCAAGGTTACAACTTCTTCAAGTTTTGAACATTCTTCATATTTTCTTTTCATCTTAGCATTTAGGCATTCTGAACATCCTAATAATCACAGTGCAAGGGGAGGGAAGAATCTTCCCCCAAGATACTCACCATATAACTGCCAAGGATCATTTGCTCAGGGGATCCGATATCCACTTCTGTCACTCTGAGTACACGCTTAGAAAATACAAAAACATGGGTGCCCCTTCAAGGGTGACATGGTTGTGTGAGTTGGTGCAGTTCTAAGATGTGGGTTGTGGTTATTATGATGACCTACTTGAGTACTAAGAGTGAGTCTGCCTAAATTGTCTGTTATGTGCCAAACTTGTGAAAACACTTTTTGAAAACATTTTTGAACATGCACTTGATGTTTAGTATAGGGCTTAAAAGCAACTGTTCTCATAATATTTGTTGTGTCTTTAATCAAATTAATTTAGATAAAAGATCATCCAAAATGAACATGCAAAAATTTAGCTGAAATTATTCAAAACTGTTCGAAAAACTACATCAAAAAACTATTTTAGCGCATATAGGACATAGAGTAGCACATCTGAGGTCTGTTGTAACGCATTTGACTATTTCTTTAGCGCATATGCCTATTTCTACAACGCATATAGGGCACAAAGTAGCACATTTGTCACTTTCTAGAATCTTTACTTTTGACAGATCTAAGTTTGTAACATCCTTGGTCCAGTAGCATTTTGACATTTCTCTCATGCTTAGAGAGTGTAAATCAACCAAGTTTGTTAAGAAATCGATTGCCAATAGGATCAAGAAACCTAAGAAACAATTAGGTTACAAGAAAACTTTGCAACGAAGAAATTTTTGTATAAAATTTGAAACGTCTTGCTCCATTACCATGAATTTCTCCATAGGTACCAAGATTTTGCTAGGGGATTTACTGATGAATACATTGTAGAGCCTTTATATTCATGAGCCTATTTCCAGAGAAGAGCTCTATCACAACAATACAATCACAATCAACCTATCAACTTCGATTATCTACCACAACCTTCTATTGAATATCCAACACATCCCAGTCAAATCCTTCAGTGAGTTTAATTAGGCTATTTGATATACTTATCATTCTCCAAAAACAAGGATAAGATCTGAAAAGTGCACCTTTCAAAAAAAAATTGATTATTGATTCAACTTCCCTAACAGAATTCTGACATCCTTCATCATTGGAAGCCACAATCAAGAATCGGGAACATCTTTGATCATATCATAATATTTTCATCTTATCGGATCAAAACACCATCATTCTCGCCCTTATCAAATTGTGATCTAAGTTTAGAAGAACATTTCAGAATCATATGCCTATTTTTACAAGATCTCAATACAATAAGCTAAAAGAGGATATTCAACAAGAATATCGTACCCAAAAAACTCAAGAAGGTGAGAGTAGTAATCCCCTTTATAGTGTGAGTCATAATCCCCTTTTCAACAACATGGATAACAAAGAAGAAAATCCATTTCCTTACAACAAATACAAGGACATGAGAAAAACTCCTGTAGATAGTGATGATGAATGAGATGAAGAACATCACCTTAGAGAGGCTGAGCAAGATCCCAAATTTCAAAAGCCTTAGAAAAGATTTTAGAGCGCAACAAAGAGAAATATTTCCTATATTTGGCTGACAAAGGAGCTAAATTACCTCATGATTTTGATACTGAGAACTTAAAGAGAAGTCTTGATGAAACAACCTTCTCTGATCTTAGTACCTTGTCTCAATAGATTAAAGATCTACAAGGAAAAATTAAAGACATGCAAGGGGGAACCACAATGAATACATATGCTCTTGATGACATCTGTCCTTATCCTTTTGACCGACGTCTCAACATGATCCCATTTCCCAAACATTGCGAAGTTCCAAAGTTTGATCATTATAATGGGAAATTGGATCCAATCGATCAAATTAGGGACTTCTGAAATATGACTTTAGAGTTTGCTCATGAGGACACATACTTGATGAATTTGTTTCCTAGGAGTCTTGGAGGCCAATCTATGGAATGGCTATCAAAAATCACACCGCCTGTCAAGACATTTGAGGAATTGATTAACGAGTTCATATCACAATATTCCTACAACATACAACATCAAATAACCATGATTGATCTCTGCAAGGCTAAACAAAAACCTGGTGATCCATTCATTACATTTCTTCAAAGATGGAGAAGATTGTTCGCTAGATGCACACGTCATGCTCCTGAAAAGGAAAAGATCACCACTTTCATAAACAACTTAGATCAAGAGATGAGTTATCATCTTAATCTTCATTGTCCTCCCTCTTTTCAGAAATTGATTGAAAATTCCATCACCATTGAAGGTGCCTTAATCCAGACAGGGATACTTAAAATTGATAAGGACAATCCTAGCTCTTCAAATCACCACAACAACAATGACAAGTCTAAGTTTTGGACTTGCAACAAAAACATGGTAAATGATGGTGTTGTAGAGGCAAATCATGTCTCGATTAAGCCATTTTTTCTTAGTACTCCAAGTGCTCCTCGCAACAATAACTATAACAACGTCAACTCAATCACAAATCAAGGAAACAATCCTCCTCTGAGGAATAACGTGAATCAAACTTTTACTCCCAATCCAGGGAATGCCAACAATCAAGGTTATCGTGGAAACAATAACAACAACAATGCCTTAGGAAATTCCCTGAACACAAATCCACAACAATCTTCATTCTTCTCTAGCAGAAGAACTTTTACTCCATTGGGTCAATCTTTAGAATCTGCATTCAAAGAGTTGATGGCTAAAAATGTTCCTACTTTGTCGCCTCAATGCAACTTTGAACCCAATGTGAAGCCTCCATCATGGAATGATGCATACTATTGTGACTATCATCGGTGTAAGGGCCATTGTACAAATAATTTTCAAGCCTTGAAAAATGTCGTCCAAGACTTAATCGAAAATGGCACCATCACAATAGGACACCAACAATCAAATGAAGACCACCAAGCATTTGAAACCCTTTGCCCAACTATCAAAAGGGTGAGTCTTCTGGAAAAAGTGTGAATCATATCAATGATAATATAATCAACCACATCTACACTGACGATGAGCAGGTCAATGTTATAAAAGTTAATGAAAAGATGGAATATAGACAAGTCAATGCAACAAGGGCACAAGCTAAATTTGTCTTAAAGGGCGCTTCTTCAAAATCCATTGTGCCCCCACCTCAACATCAATATGACTTAGTCAATCAACTTTGAAAAACTCCTGCTCAGATTTCTATCTTAGAACTCCTGAAGATTTCCCCAGAACACAAGGAAATTCTAGAAAAGGCCCTCTTTGAAACAACTGTATCCACTAATCTGGATGTGGACCGATTTCAAGCCATGGTGGGATACTTGTCCTCAGCCACATGCCTCTCATTCTCTGAGAAAGATGATGTTTCCATAATTCATCACTATACTTAGAAGTCATGATCCACAAGTTTCGTGTCAGACACGTCCTAATAGATGGAGGGGCTGGTTTGAACATGTGTACCATGAAGTTGGTTTAGGCTTTAGGATTTTATGAGGACTCCATTGATTCTAGAAGAAAGATCACTATTAAAGCCTACGATGATGAGGAAAGAGCGTCCAAGGGTTTAATCATGTTGTTGATTAGAGTGGGACCTGTTATCAAGAATACTTTATGTCAAGTATTAGACCATGATCTTGCCTACAACATCTTGTTGGGTCATCCTTGGATCCATGAAATGAAAGTTGTACTGTTCACATATCATCAATGTCTTAAGTTTCCTTATGATGGACAAGAGATCACAATACCAGCTGATAATTTGAATAGTCAGACTTGTGCCAACATCAAAGCTAGTCAAGATACTTTGGTTCCCAACAATCGAGAAGCTCCTGCTAGTACTTTTCCCAAATTTGATACACAAATCAGTCAGTTAACCAAAAGCTTTGACAAGCAACTACGGTTCAAGGAAAATGGAGTTGGGGAGTACTCTCTCTATCTTTCTAATCTTCCTACATCACCTCGGTCACATGGGAAACCTTTTATCACACAACAGCAGATATCTGTAGCATTAACATCAATGCAACCACCAACAGAGCCAAGTACAAAGTTTAATGGATGATTTATCAAAGAAAAATTCCCCATGGAAGATCTTGAGGATAGAGAAGTTCTAAATTGGCTCTATAAAGATGAAGATGAAACAGTCCTCAATGTCAAAATACCAACTGATCAATATGGTAAAGGGTATTCAATCATGTAGAAGATGGGATATGATGGTAATGGTCCTATCAAAAAGAGAAAAGGAGTAGTTGAGCCTATTCACCTTCTAGGACTTGCTGCAAAAGATAAAACAGGACTAGGCTATGATACTAACTCAAAAGAAAGAACATCTAAGCAGCTACATGATATTGTCCTCACATTGCAAGAAGGTTCTGATACAAGAGAAGCATGTTTGACAACAATTCAGAATTTCGTGGATAATAACTCTAACACAGACTCTGGTGAATATGAATGGGACACCATCTACAATGATGAGTTCTGGAGGGACAAAAAGGTTGATGTGATACACAAGTATACCCTAACTCTAATCAAAGGTGAAGGGTCAAGGTCCCAACCGCAAGGATCTGAACTACAAAGAAACTATGATTCTAGTGATACTGAGTCGGATTTAAACTAACAAGACTATCGTGGGAACAGTACCATCATTGATCTGCCTCATACCTTGGATCCTAAAGACAACTCCATTATGGTCATAACCATATCTGATTTCATGCAGCCCAATGACCCACTACCTTTAATCCATCCCAATCTCATTGACTGGGATTTATCTGAACCTATCGATATACCTATGTTTCCAAGTGATGAATCTATCGTGAACTTCCTTTTCGTAGATGACACAAATGATTGTTCCACTAGCGATTTTTTTCATAGAGTCTTTAATCAAGGAGTGTCAAGTCTCCTAGCTACAAAAGTAAAAATAAAAAAGAAAGATCTAATGGTGAAAACCAGAATCTGACAGTGTTAGATCAAACAAAAGATAAAATAAAGAGCGTATCAGATGGTGAAAACCTTTTTGAGGCACCAAATGATGAGAATCTTGACACTCTCCCCGAGCAATATCATGAGCGATCACCTATCTTGATTGAGCCTACAAAAGAGGTTAATCTTGAAACTTCAAAAAAACCAAGGATTCTACCTTTAGCTGTGTCAATGACAAATAAAGAAGTACCTAAGTTCATGGAATTTCTAAGAGAAAATCAAGTCAACTTTTCCTAGTCTTATGCAGACATGCCAGGTCTTGATCCCAATCTCATAATGCATCATTTGTCCATCAAACCAGGAGTTAAACCTGTGAAACAAAAACTCAGAAAGATGCATCCTCATGTTGCACTACAAGTTAAATAAGAGCTCAGAAAACTCCTTGATGTGGGATTTATAAGATCAATCGACTATGCAGAATGGATCTCCAACATTGTTCTTGTATCCAAGCCAGACGGAAGTATCAAAGTGTGCATAGATTTCAAAGATCTTAATAAAGCATGTCCTAAGGATGACTTCCCACTTCTAAACATCGATACTATAGTTGATCTGATAGTTGGCTATGTCATGTATTCACTAATGGATGGTTTTTCTAGTTACAACCAAATCAAGATTGCACCTGAAGACTAGGACAAAATAGCTTGCACATGTCCATGGGGGACTTATTGTTGGAATGTCATGTCTTTCAGTCTAAAGAATGTTGGGGCTACATATCAAAGAGCTATAAGTACAATTTTTCATGACATGATGCACACATTCATGGAAGATTATGTAGACGATATATTGGAAAAATCACACACAAGAGGACATCTTGAAGTATTATCCAAAATATTTGCAAGGTTGGAAAAGTTCAAAGTTCACCTCAACCCCAAGAAATGTGTTTTTGGGGTCACATCTGGAAAGCTCTTGGGATACATAGTGTCAGAAAAGGGAATTGAAGTAGATCCTACCAAGGTACAAGCAATCATGGAAATGCCTCCACCAAGGAATATCAGTCAGTTGAGGTCATTACAGGGATGACTTCAATCTATCAGAAGGTTCATCACACAGCTGGCAGATAAGAGTCTACCTTTCACACACCTATTGCATAAAAATTTTCCTTTCAAATGGGATGACAAGTGTTAAATGGCCTTTCAATAGATCAAGCAGTACCTAATGAACCCACCAGTTCTAGTACCACCAAATCCAAACAAATCATTAATCTTATATATTGCCACAACAAAGACATCTTTGGGGGCATTATTAGCACAAGAGGACTCTACAGGAAAGGAACGTGCAATTTATTACATCAGTTGAACGCTAACAAGTCATGAACTCAACTACACTTTCATCGAGAAGACTTGTCTAGCAGTAGTCTTTGCCTCACAGAAATTTTGGCACTATATGTTAATTCATACAATCAATCTTGTTGCAAAGATTGATCCACTCAAGTATCTGCTCAGCAAGGCTACATTAACAGGAAGGTTAGCAAAATGGGTTATGATCCTAAGTGAGTTTGACATCCATTATGTTGATCGCAAAGCAATCAAAGGACAAGTTATCACTAATCAACTAGCTTACGCACTACTACAAGCAAAGCATCCCATGCACATCAAATTTCTAGATGCTGATGTTTTCACTGCAAAATCCAAACAACCATGGTCATTATACTTTGATGGTTCTTTCACTCAACATGGATTGAGGGTAGGCATACTCTTTGTCACCCCTCAAGGACATATCATTCCTTGGTCATATAGGCTAATGTTTCCATGCACCAACAGCATAGCTGAATATGAAGCTTTAATAATTGGACTCAAGATAGCATTGGAATGGAGGATCGCAGAGCTACAAGTCTATGGTGACTCAAAATTAGTCATTAATTAGATCAATGATGATTATCAGACCAAAGATGAAAAATTGTTGCCATATAAGAAAATGGTTGACGATTTCAAGAAGTACTTCGTGGATATCAAGTTCATACAAATTCCAAGACTTGATAACAAAGCAGTTGATGCCATGGCCACGATCGCATCATTGTTACAACTCCTAGAAAATCAAGCTCGCTATGAATTTCTAGTGGAACAATCATTTACACCTACCTATGACACACCTAAAATCCAAATCATTTTCCACTTAGTAGGATTTGATTCACCTTAGTATGGTAAGATTTATGCCTACCTAAAAGATGATATCTTACCACCTGACTTATCCCAAAACCAAAAGAGTAACTTTATCCGCCAATCCTCTCGCTATACTCTTATCGCTAACACCCTTTATCTTCGCAGTCTTGATGGTACTTTACTTCGATGCCTTGAACGTGACGAATCTAACAAGGCTTTACAAAGAGTTCATGGTGAAATTTGTGGTACTCATTCAAGTGGACTGACCTTACCCAATAAATTGATTAGAATGGGTTATTACTGGCCTACAATGGAAAGATAATCATTCACTTTTGTGAAGAATTTCTCAAAATGTCAAATACATAGGAATCTCATCCATGCACCAACACAGGAACTACAACCGTTCACGTCGACCTGGCCATTCTCTCAATGGGGGTTAGATCTAGTTGACAAGATTCATCCTTCATCATCGAATGGACACAAGTTCATCATCACAGCGATAGAGTACTTTACCAAGTGGATTGAGGCAATACCTCTCACTAAGGTTACCGACAAACAAATCTCATCATTCATACTCAACTATATCATTTGTCGGTATGGCATTCCCAACTCCATCATCACAGATAATGGATAGCCATTCAAGAATCAGGATGTTGATGAACTTTGCAAGAGATTCCATATTCAGCACAGATATTCAACATCTTACTATCCACAAGGGAATGGCCAAGCAAAGGCCTCAAACAAGACTATATTGAAAATTTTGAAGAAGACTGTGAATGATGCAGGGAAAGATTGGCACGTTCAACTCAATCCCGCATTATGGGCCTATAGAACTAGCATTAGAACACCAACAGGAGTAGCACCGTATGCTCTTGTTTATGGAGCAAAAGCCATATTACCTCTAGAGGTTGAGATTCCATCACTTAGAGTATCACTAAAAGGTTTAATCACAGATGATGAATACAGAGTTTCTCGACTGCAAGAGCTGGAACTCCTCGATGAGAAGAGACAACAAGTAGCTAATCATTTGAAAGCTTATCAATAGATGATGTCTCACAGCTATAATCATAGATTCAAGCCATGTACCTTTCAATTTGGTGATCTTTTTTTGAAAGAAAACCCACGAAATCAGCAAGATAGAGAGAAGAAAGGAAATTTTGAACCAAATTGGTTGGGTCTATACATGGTCATAACAATATACGGTTCAGGAGCATATAAGTTGTCAATGCCAGAAGGGGACCTGTTTGATGAACCCATCAACAACATGCACCTGAAGAAATATTATGTCTAAATCAATTATCATCATCCATACAAGTCTTGAAAAATCCCATAAAAATCAAAAAAAGTCCTAAAAAAAAACCCATAAAAATCAAAAAAAGTCCTCACAAAAAAAAAATACAAAAATACAACAAAAAACTCGTCATAGGGTGAAAACCTAGCAACAGGCAGTCTATTGACAAGAAAAATACAAAAAAATCAAAAAGAAATCAAAAAAATGCAATAAAGACAAATAGTGAAAATCTGGCAAACAGATGTTATTTGTAGCTCTCCATCTATTATTTCATGTTCTACACTTCACTTCTCAACCTTCATTTCATGCATCTTTTCCCTCATCTTAGGGCCATAAAAGCATCATACAGTCATCATTTTCCTAGAGTGATAACGTCTTACCATGGCTTAATCATTGTATATATTCATTTTAGCAAGTTGTGCCAATACTGGGGGCAAACATTGACATACTAGGGGCAATCAATTTTCAGAGTTTACCGAAACAACTAGACAATGACATAAAATCCAATCATGCGAACAAACAATCAAATCACATGAACAACTATCCAATCATTGATCCATATCACAACAGTTTTTAGCAAGTACCATATCATAACACATATCTGGATGATCTAAAATTTGAATAATGTTTGGAATAGCAGTATTATATTTTGAACAATGGTTGTTTGATTTTCGATATCATCCCTCTAGAGCACACTCGATGATGTACTGAACTAGAGTGGCGAGGAAAGAGAATGATTTTTCTTTGTCTGTTGTCTTGAGGTTAACTATCAATCTGGTGCAAATATGTCACGAGACATGATTTCCAAAGCGTATCATTGATGACAGTTCCAAATTTGCATCAGAAAGTGGTTAATATTTGTCTGTTTATGCAAGAAATGCTCAGGTCATCTCGGTTCAATTATACCTCGATGCTTGTATTCACTTGCTATATCAAAAATCATGAAAGTTGTACTCAGGTCATCATTGGTGCTAATTTCCCCTTTGATGCTTATACATACTTCCAACATTTTAAACGCTCTATGATGATTCAAGAAAGCTAACAAAGGGCTCAACAAACGGTTGGTTTTGTTTCGTTGCATTTCATTTAGATCATTACATATATCTGCATACTGGATTTGCATCAGAGTTTTGAAAGGCTGAACAAAAATATCAACGGCTGTCATGTCTCTTTGAACTATTTGTGGAGGACATTCGAACATTTGTTTCATTATCATCTTTCATCTTCATTATCATTTCATTAATCATTAGATCATTTCCTATAGGTCATGTACATATCATATAGTTTATCATTTATCATTCATTCTCATATCATTTCGATCCTTTATCATTTATTTATCCATCATTATGCATTATCGTGTCATTTATCATTTTTTTTCATATCATATAATTTCATTGCATACCATTGATCATTCTCATTTTATATCATCTTCATTTTATATATCATTTTATTGCATATCATTTAGATCCTTTATCATTTCATATCATTCATTTATCCATTGGGTACTTCATATCACTTTCATTTTCATATTATCTATCGGCTTCATATCATTAACATATTACTTATCATCTTTATATCCATTTCATTTTCATTCTACACAGTTGCATACCATTTATCATTTTTATTACCATTTCATTATCATATTTTATCTTTGTCTCATCATTTCATAATCTATTTCATTTCACTTATCATTTCATTACATTTTCATTATCATTATCATTATCATTTCATCATCATTTCATCAACATTTCATTACATATCATTTATAATCTTATCATACATCTCATTATCATTTATCATTATCATTTCATTATTTGTCATTTATCATCTTATCATACATCTCATTATTATTAATCATGTTCATTTCATCCCATTTATTTATCATTTGTCACATTACATTCATATCATATCTTTACTCATCTACCATCTTCATAACATTTAAATATCATGTCACCTTTCACATAACATTTGACCCATATCACATATCATTTCCTAATCCATATCCGTATTGCAAATTCATGATGCATTTCATAACCACAACATCCATTTTTCATCACATCATCATTATTTCTTGCATTTGAAAAATCCAAAAAATAGAAATTCCATACATTACATCTCCATTTGCAAAACATTACATTTTTCATAGACATATCATTATCCCATTGCATATTTTCATAATCACATCATAAAGTCATTCACCTACATGGCATCATTAGTACGCATCACAAATCTTCATCATAAGAATCATCTTGCATCACAGGTTAGGCATTAAACTATCAAAGGCATCACAAATCCATCTCATAACATATACAAACAAATGCATATCCATATCATCATCACATCAAAAATGCACATCATCAAAACTCATCGTCGATGCATATCATTGCTCATTAAAAAAAAATACAAATGTCCAATGTCTAATGAAACTGAAAATTCTAGAGAGATACATAAGATATGATAAAAAACAAGGTACATGCTCCAAAAATGATATACATCAATGATACTGTATCAATCAAAATCACATATCAAGCCTGGTTGGTCGAGCCCCTGATGGAGCTGGTCTAGAGGATGGTGGCCTACCACTACCCCTGCACCGGGATCCTATCAAGGCCCTGTGACCCCTCTGTTGTGTGTCGTAGTCCTTGATCTACTCCTAGATCTGTTGTGGGACCAAGGGTAAGGCTCTATGTGTTCAGGAGGGCACAACTCCTTGTATCTAATCTGATAATGCTCATCCTCCCTGGCAATCTTGAATCCCTCTGCAATAGCCTCTTGCAAAGATGCACTCTCAACAGTGCCCATGAGTCTCTCAGCAACACCCTCCACCTCTAATTCCCTCTGTCTGAAGGAGTCTCTCTCTGCTATCAACTGGACCACCTGTGGGTTCGAGGCAGGAGGAGGTCCCTACATTTGTGTCTGTGCAAGTTGTGTCTGTAACTGCACTGCCAAACTCTAGGCCTGAGCCAACTGGCTCTACAACTGTGCCTGCTACCCCTGAAGCGTTTGTACCTAGGCCTGTAGAGTAGCTATCTACGCTTGCTACGCTATAGAGGAGACCCTGATCATTGTCTATTGTCCAGTACTAGTCCTCGGTCTCCGCATGATCTGAGCACTGCCCAAGATGTTTTTCCTCTTCCTCACTGGCCTCTGCTAATCCCCTTCATCGTCTTTGCCATCATCCTCACCACCATCATCTGAGCTCTCCCCATCTCCACTCTCCTCCTCATCTCCACTATCCTCCTCCTCTCCTCCACCAACTGCCTGCTCTCCCCCTACCACATCATCCTGTCCCATCCCTCCTGGTTGAGGTTCCATCATAATGGGTGTCAGCTCATCCGGACATGTAAAAAAAGGGAATGGATGTGTGTGAAAATGAGTCGAGTACTCATCCGACATCACTGCATTAGTAATATTCATCCTGTAGTTCCATGCCTCGGGCTATAAACCGGTATACTCTATATACGCCACCTGATATGAAATGCATGGCCCCCATCCAGGATCATCCTTGTTCCGCCCATAGTGCACAATGCCCTGAGGCATCCCCTGCATATAACCATACTGTCTCTGCACTCACAATGCCAAAAATCTCTCTATAATCAATGGGGTCTAACCTATTAGATACCGGGGCATACATACAAATGGAATCTTCAGATGATCAGTATCCCATGCCTCACAATCCGTGTATGACCTTCATATCACTGAATCTATATCATCAAGAATCTGTCGCCAGTACTCCAACTTTCCCAGCTTGGGTTGGACAAGTGCACTAGAATATACATATACATATGGCATGCCTGGTGGCCTAGCTCTAGGACAAAGTGGTCTCGTAATAGCAATATGCTCCCATGCCCAAATCTAGAGCAAGGTAACACCACACGATAAACTACCCCCTCCAGTGTATACTACCTTATGCAAGTCATGATATAAATGAGCTAACATGCAGCTTCCCCAGGCATATTTCCATTGTTGACCTATCATCAGCTCAAGGATCCTCCCCCACCCAACTGATAATCCCTTTGAATGGTGGTCCGGACAAAGGATGCCTCCAATGAATGCACCCAAAATGGTGGGTAAGGTCGGATATCCCCTCAAATCTGCCCATGGCACCCAATACCCTGCTATATGAGCATCCCCAAACACCCTCTTGAATGCATCTGTACCACCTAGCTCCTTTTGGTCATAAACCACAAGAGCACCTACCACTGGAATCCCCAAAATCTTGCATATGTCCTCAGGGGTCACGATCATCTCACCCATTGGAAAATGAAAGGTGTTATGCTCTGAATTCCACCCCTCTGCTAATGCGGTCAACAATCCCCTATTGACCTGAATCGGTGGCATAGACAATAAAGGTCCCAACCCACATCCCACTATCAATTGTATATTTTTTAGTGTCGTATCTCATATCCGATCCCAACCTATAGGGAAGTGCTCTCTAATCTGGAGGTTTTTGAAACCCTCCTATTTTTGGTCATCACAAAGATAATCAATCAGACTCATATCATCAACTCATATCATCAACTCATATCAACGTGATCTATCTACTTCACATCATACAAATCAATCAGACTCATATTTATCTATCAATGAACCATATCACGTGACCCATATCAGTGAACCATATCAGTGAACCATATCAAGTGACTCATATCAAGTGACCCATATTAGTGAACCTTATCAGTGAACCATATCAAGTGACTCATATCAAGTGACCCATATTAGTGAACCATATCAAGTGAACCATATCAAGTGACTCATATCAAGTGACCCATTTCAGTGAACCATATCAAGTGACCCATATCAGTGAACCATATCAGTGAACCATATCAAGTGACTCATATCAAGTGACCCATATCAATGAACCATATCAGTGAACCATATCAAGTGACTCATATCAAGTGACCCATATCAATGACTCATATCAAGTGAACTATATCAAGTGTTCAATCTAAGTGACTCATATCATGAAATCAATGCTAAATCAATCTATCTGAATATCAAATCAATCTACTCTACATCATCTCCTATTTTTTTTCTTTTTCAAGAGAGAAAATTTATCAACAATCAAATCATTTTCCTATTTGTACTTCAGTCACGAATACAAATATGTCTAAATCACATCATCTACTATTTGTTTTCTATCGCAGAAAGGAAATTTATCAACAATCATACCAATCATCTACTATTTGTTTTCTATCACAGAAAGCAAATTTATCAGAATTTAAATCAATCATCTACTCTTTGTTTTCTAAATAAAATTTATCAGACAATCCATCAATCATTCTACTCTTTGTTTTTCATTCAATGGAAACAAAGTTATTAGCTATCTACTATTTGTTTTCTTATTTTCGGGAAGCAAAGTTATCAGTTCATCATCAGGTTTTCTCTCATTTCTATCCCTATCAACATGATGACAAGATAATTTATCTATCTATTGACCAAAGACGCAATATACATTATCATTCTTTCATCATTTTCATCAAACAGTACATTCGGCCTAAACTTCCTAGATGCGCTACTTCCCTCTATGTGCTAAACCCCTAAGCGAATGCGCCATTTCATCCCCTTAATGCATTGAAATCCTAAATGTGCTAATCTATTTCATGTATATGCTAAAGTACCAATTTCCTATTAGGCATCCTATAAGCTCTATTCTGTGTATCGTATGTGCTAAATTGTCTATTTCCTAAAAGCGCTAAATTACACCCTATATGCGCTAAAAGAAACATCGAAAGCGCTAATCTATTTCCTATATGCGCTAAAACGGGTTGTTCAAACCTAAATCTGTGTAAAAATGCATAAAATTCAGTTAAAATCACAAATTTTCAAATCAAAGAGGGTTGAATCGACTCACCGGTGGTCCATACACGGCTAGTCTCTGGTACCAGCGGTCCCGCTCGAATCTATTTCTGTGATACGGAATCTCCATCTCACCAAGTCAGCGTCAAAGCAACAAAATCACTACAATCAAAAGGTGAAAATGACTTGCCCCTTTTACTCCTTTGACCTTCTAAAGGTCAACCAAGGTGGGTTTTTGTGGCATTTTATTTTTTATTTTTTATCTTTTTCCTCAAACTCTGACCTTATTTTTCAAACTGGGGCATCTTTTAATCAATTATCAGGAGCTAAATCACTACATCCCTCTCATCATCCGAATTTCATCATCAACTCAACATTTTTTTCATCATCGGGAATTTACCTCCCGAGGGGGCATCATTAATATCAGCAGCATTTTTCAATCAGAAACATATCAGAGTCAAATCAAAAGGACATATCAGTCATATTTTTCTGACCAGGCGCAAAATCAAACACAGCAAAGGCAGGAATATTTTCTTTGAAGCAATGTGTTTCACACATCACTTCAAAGAGGGGCAAAATGTATACATCTAAAAATGGTCACAGTTGATCAAGCTTGTTAATTAATTAAATATGAATTATTTAATTAATCTTCTAGAGTCATCTACATATAAATAAATTTAATTATCTATTTATATCATTCACTTTTATAATTCTTCTACCTTAATTAAATAAATAAGTTTATTTAATTATTACCATCTTCCATCTTCCTCTTAATTTAATTAAATAAATTTTATAATTTGTTTAAATTAATTATCATATTATTCATCATTTGAATGTTTAAATTCAAATAATGGAATATTCCTCCAAACACCTTCTTCATCTCACAGTTAAATTAAATATTACAAATATTTAATTTAACACCTTTTCTCACTCCACACATAATTAATATTTTTAATATTTAATTACCTTCCATTTTCATCTCTCACACATAATTAAATATTAATTATTTAATTATGGAAACTTCTAAAATCCTTGTCACATATAATTAAATAAGATAATTATTTAATTATGGGATTTATCTTCAACTAACTCCTCAAATGGAAACTTTCCTTCAATTTTGAATGGAAGAGATTGTGTATCAGGAAACATTTCTCAACCTTCCATCTTTCTCTCAACTTCCAAAATCTCTCACCGTTCATCTTGACAAGCTTTATTTCAACCGTTGATCACATCAACCAATCAAAATCTTTCGAAAACTTTATAAATACCCCTGTGAATCCAAGCATTGGTTACACACACACGCATTAGAGACAGGCGATTATCATTTTAGCATTGTCATTATTAGCTTTAGCATTCATAGTTGTGTAATTTTACATTCTAGCAATCATGTTTAGTTTAAGCATGTTAATCATATCTTAGCATAGCATGCATTCATCTTTAATCTCATTCTCTAGGAAGACTGTTTGTTGAGCCTAGCACACAATCTGAGAGCAAGCTGGAATCGACAAAAACACTGGAGATAAAGGACAATGGGACGTCATTGAAGAAACCATTGTTATTAAGAGTTTTCTTTAGTTTTTAATTAGTTTTCTTCAATATAATTTCTTATTGGTGTGTTTGATTTGTTTTTAATCTACATTTGATACACTTAATTTCAACCACACAATTTCATTTGCTTTCTTTAGTTTCTCATTAACCTACTTATGTCTTTCTCTGAATTTATTGATTTGTACTCTTAATTTTCTAATGCATTCATCTGCTTCTTTGACATTTTCCTTTAGATCTTTTTTTTCACTTCCAGTCCTTTCTAGATCTTCAAGGGCTATTATGATTTCTCCATTCATGTCAACCATGCAATCTTCTTTAGTGAATCCAACAACAATAATTTCTTCTGGAGGAATATGATATCTTCTAACATCCATGTATTCAATCTCCAAGACATTCCTCAAGTGGTTAAGCTTCTTCCAAGGAACCAAGCTTTGATACCAATTTTTGAACACCTGAAATACTAAGAGGGGGTTGAATCAATATTCTCTAAAACCACTTAACATTTAAACATTCATTTCACGTAACATATTCAATTTTCAATAGGAAATGAAAGCATGACAACAACCATCAAAATCACATAACACATGAACACCAGATTTTTACATGGAAAACCCAAAAAGGGAAAAACCACGGTGAGGAATAGCTCACAACATATTACAGAAATGCACACTGTAGGTGGACTCACTATCCTAGTGGACTCACTACCCACAAAATGCAAGAGAGATAGAAGAAAATGGGTGGCTCGTTGCCAAGGTTTGAATTGCTACAATTGCATCTACAATATGCAGGAATTATAGTTCCACTGAAGCTTAATATGTTGAGTTTACACACTTCATACCATTCTTCTCTAAAAATTTGCTCTGTTCTGCATTCGTATAATTCACATCAACAACACTTGTATATTCACTCTCATATCACTACATTCATCCTCTAATTCCAAGAAGATCTTATACTTATACCCATTACATCCGCAAACTCTTGCAACATCTATTAGGTCAGCCTAATTAGATGTATCATGCAAAATAATAACTTGTTGAACAAAATATACTTCATGCCACAATAAAAGCTTATAACAAACCCAAATAGGTTGGCATGGACCTATAATAGCTCCCATACAATGCATCAACACTTATTTAAACTCTACATACCCTTAAACCTATTAGGTCGACACTGTTGGAGACCTAACATCAAAATAAGCCAACTGATCATCCTCAAACCATCACGCGGACCTCCAAACTTCATGCCACTTGGAACTTAGATGATACTGACACTTGTAAATGCTTCCACAAATCCGTAAGAACATATATTATTCTGCGGTGAAGTGCGGACTAAACAAAACATGTACTCTACACTGGAAAACGCTGTCACTAGAAAACCTGATATTCTATTACTCATAATTTCTGCACTAGAGGGCCAAAAGGCATGAAAATTTGGATTCAGACTCCTCTAACATCCAACAAAATTTCCTTAGAACCGCCAAGCAAGATTCTTCAATGCGAACCAAAAAATGATGCTCTATATACTAAAAATTGTGTTTTGACACTTAGCCAATTCTTCCACTCAATTGTCTGAATGAAAATTTCTTGCATCTATGTACTTGGATTATCATTCTCATATACACTTATTCTTCACCAATCGTTTTGTACATCAATCTTCATACCAAGCCACAATGTTGACATCATGAAAACATTGTATCTGCATACTATACATACATGCTCATGTTGCCAACAAGTATATCAATGACAAACTTCAAACAATATATGTGCAACAAATCACACACATTTGGAGTCCCACATTAACACACTACAAAACATGGCCAATGATATCAATACATAATATTAGTTATATCTACTTGATGGCCCACATTAATTAAAGCCCTCAAAGATAGAAACAAAAATATAGCAAGTGGCCACCACTTATGATGTAATATAGATTATGGATGGGATGACACGAGCATAATTAGAAGCATTTCACACTCAAATACAACAACTGAAAGATAAAAGAGAGGAAATTAAAGCACAATTCAAACCATTGGTAAGTGGTGAGTCTCAAACTTTCTCTATGATATGAAGAATGTTGCCTAACAAATCTATATCCTATATATTGTGTCAAAAGTATAAGATATCCTTACCCAAGTTAATAACCAAATACAAGTACCACAACAACTCAAAAATCAATTGGATACCACAATTTTGGAACTGAAAGAAATCTACAAAAAATTCTACCTACAAATTAACTATTTTTTTTTATTTCTTGGGTACAAGAAATGGTTTTAAAGGGGGATGATGTTGGAAAAGAACAAAACAAATTTATAGCAACACTGAAAACCTACCATAATTTTCCACAAAAGGAATGTGGAGTATAGGGCTAACTATACCAAGTAGGAATAGATATATTTTTTAAGGAACACATCCTCATTGTATGTATATGTATGAGAAACTATGATGATGTAAGAGGTAAGAAAAGATAGACAAGAATAAATATATTAAGAGTAGAAAGCTTTCTATATGATATTATATGTAGTAAGAGATATCTATATAAAGGAAGTTGATAGTTTTTGATAAGATAATCGGGGAAGGGCCCTGATCCCATAGTACAAAAGCATATCAAAAACAGCAGCAAAGGTGGGAAACAACACCACCACCAAAACCAAAAAATAGCATCAGCATGGCTGCAGGCCCAAATTTAAAACCATAACCATAGTCCAACCATTATCTATCAAAAACAACAAGTTTATACCAGCATACTTTAAACTATGGAGACCATTAATTAATTCCACAGTTAACCAGGTGGTATTCCACCAAATCTTAAAGAAAATAACCGAACAATCCCAGATATATGTAAAATACAAAAAACCCATAAAAAAAAATAGCAGTAGGCCAAGCCATTAACTGGCTTTCTTGAGTAGGTCCACATACTCTCCTAAGAGAGCCACATATTCACACCAATCAAGTCCCTATGTTTCATCCAGTTGTTTCAAGGCGTCAAATTTCCCCTACTTCAATTTTCTGGTAAGCTTTGTTTCTCCCGATGTAGCTCCCAGCATCGCATGTCTCATCAACTTGTTAGTGACTCTCATCAAAGTAACCAATGCATGTTCCATATCCTTAAACTGGACCTGCAAGAAGGTTAGTCTACTTTTTAAAAATTCATTACTCAAAACATCATATTTGTTCTCCAATCCAGAAAGCCCGACATCCTTTTCATTCCCAACTTCAATCTTTTCCTCATACTGCTCCACTTGCTCCTCCTCTTCCTCATTTTTTTCCTCCAATTCATCTTCCCCCATATCGTAGGTTGTGTCCTCAAAATTAGAATCTTTAGATTCCTCATCTTCTTAAGCCTTGAACTCCTCATAACCCGGGATTTCCTCCACATCCTCAGACACTTTTTGTTTCCCCTTTTTCTCTTTGGAGGCCACTTTTTCCAACTGGGTAGACCTTCTTCCACTACTACCACCGCTCCCCTATCCCTGTAAGGTCTCCTTGACCTCCTCCTTTTGGTTCACATCCTCAAAAATATGAATAATATCACTAGGATTGATATCACATCTAGGTCTCTTGGCTTTAGGGGGTTCTAATAGCAAGGGAGAGTGTTTCCTCTTTTTAGGGGTTGCTCTAGTAAGCATTAAGTCAACATTCTTCAAATCCTAACTTTTTTGGGACCGAGGGGTAGAAGTATTAGAAACATTTTCCACTGGAGAGTTTCTTTTGGCAGGGGTAAGCAAACATCTCACCACAATAGTAGGAGGGTTGCGGGGAGGTTCACTAACTTCAGGGTTATCCACCCCCCGCGGTTCAACAATGTCCTCATCCGACTCGTCAGGGTTTTCAATTCTGGCATTTAGAGGATTACCATAGGGATTTTGAGCAAGGGAAAATTTATACAGAGTGAGCATAAGGCCCTGATGAAGGGGTGGGTTAGCTCCTTTTTCAATATTAAGGAAGTTGATGGTTATGATGTGTATGCATGTTCAATTTTTGTATGATTCATTCTTGATCTTTGTTAATGTAATGCATGTTAGTATTTTATATTGAAAACACTCTAATAATTATCCTATTGTGGTCTCCAAGATATAAATACAACATTCAAGATTCCTATAGTTTAGAACTCTAGTTTATAATCCTATTTTTCTTGCTAACAAGCCACACTAGTGAGAAAGGCATCATAGCCTTGAAATATAAAACATTAGTAGAGGAAATAATTGAGTTTTCATTAGATTTTTACTATTGTGAATATTGTATATATGGAAAGAAAAATTGGGTTAAGTTTTAATTAAGCTTTTCTAGATCCTTAAGGATTTTGGATTTAATTCATTATAATGTATTTAGTCTTGTTGATGTAACTTCATTAGGAAAATCCTTGAATTATGTTAAAGCTAAACTAAGGATCATGTACCTAGGTTTGAATTTGAGGTTAAATAAATACTTCATGAAGAATTTAACTCAAAGATCAAATCAAGGGAATTAGAGGAGTAAGTAGAACCACATACCTCATTTTTGAGGAGGTCCATTTAATAGAGAAGAAAACCAAAAAGGTATATATAACCTTATTTGTGTTTAATTTTTATTTTCCTACTAATAATTATGAGCTCAACATTATGGAGGCAATGAAGTATATTGACATGAAATACTAGATGAAGACCATGGATGAGGAGATGGCTACATTAGAGAAAAACAATACATGGAACTTGGTAAAGCTTCGTAAGGATAGGAAACATATTGGCTACAAATGGTTTTTCAATAAGAATTTTAGTTCAAAGGGTGAGGTCAAGCAACACAAGTCAAGGTATGTGAATAAGGACTATTCTTGGGTAGCAAATGTAGACACCCTGATTCTACCTTTTATCATTAATTTATCCTAGCTAATTTGTTCTAGCAACACTATGTCAATTAATTAATTCTTACACATTATTAATTAATCGCATTCAATCCCATTCACGTTCCCTTCATAATTAATTAATTAATTCATCACTATTAATTAGTTAATTAATTCTTAATTAAATTTGTGCACACATAATAATTAATTATCATCTCATCATTCCATAATTAACTCATTGTCAAAAAATAATCTTTTCCATTCATCAAATTATGCAAGTTAATTCCTTGATTTATGCTTACACATTTAAAAATTAAATAAAGAAAATAAATAGAAATACAATCAAAGAATTTCATAATGAAATCAAATCAGTTTTAAATTGAAAGGGAAAATTGCATGCAAGTTTCCAAACCAAGTGAATCGATCTTAATCATTATTTCTCTCATCCAAAAATTAATTAATTAACTCTTCTTCATTCATGAGAAAAAAAATTATTAGAGAAATATCATCCATTATTATCAAAATCAATCATTTAAATCAAATCATCAATCTTGCATACATTTTTTATGAATCTTGCAATATTTTTGACAATCTACAATCCATTGCATGAATAAATCCACTTGAAAAAGGTGATATACTCTGAGTAAGTGAAGGTATTTTTCTCTTCTTTTCTTGATCAATTTGAGATTTTTGTTTGACTTGGATTAGGAACTTATTTATTTTTATTTCTTTTATCGGTTTGAATTTCTTTTTTATAAAAGGAATTAGTTTTGGTGAGATTTTCTCCTCTATTACAATTATTGTAGCCGTCATATTTTTATTATTTGTTTTTTATGTGTTTAATCTTGAGGTTGAAAATATGGTGTCAAAAAAAATATTGTATAGGGATTTTTTGGATGATATCAACATGTCGCAACTATATCACTTCGTGGTGAAGGGTGAGGACATCGTTTGTAGGTTGAAAAAATCTATATATGATCTAAAACAATCCCCCTAGATGTGGTATCGAAATGTTCATTTATATATTTTGAAGTTGGGTTTTGCTAGAGCTAAGTCAATCAATATGTTTACTTTAAAAATACAGGCGATCAATTTATTGGTATTTTTATTTATGTTGTTAAGTAGAAAAAAGGAATTACCTAATTAGTGGGAGTCATAAGCATATGTCTAATCTAGGAATGTAGCATTAGACTATTGCAAAGAGAGTCTTAAAGTATATTTGAGACACACAATAGTGTTATATTTACTACCAAGTAGGATTGAATATGAGTGCAGCAATGGATATATAGGGATTTGTGATATTGGCTAGGAGATGTGGATAGGAGGTCTAATAGTGGGTATGTATTTATGATGTTTTGTGGTTCTTGGATGATAAAAATACAAGTTATGGTTACTCTTTTGACTACAAAGTTAGAGTACATGGTATCTACTTGTGATAGGTCGAAATAGAGTGTTAGAAATCAAGCAACAAGTTAAAAGAGTGCAAACAAACAACTTAAAACAACCTACACCTCAAGATTAGCCTAAGTTGGAAACAATGCAAGACAAAGCAATGAAATGGAACTTTATACCTTGTGTTGAGTCGATCCTTTGGTTGGCCCTTCGATCTTTGATGTGTATGCTCCTTGGATGGCAAGCTGCAAGCTAGATGAGGATGTGAAGATGGATGCAAGTGGATGAAAACAAGAAAATGGCTAAGTGTTGGTTGAGAAACAAAACTGCAAGAGTTTGGCTAGCACAAATGATCTCCCCAAAATGAGAGAAAAGAGGGGGTACTTATAGGATTTTTGGGAAATCCTAGGGAAATGGACTGTTGAGATTGATCCACCAAATATCAAGATGTAGGGCTAAGGTGAGTTGAGAACTCACAAGCCCTCACATCTTGACATGTGGCATGTGAGATAGCCCTAAAAGGTGAAGTGGACATGAGGTGGAAGGAGAAGGACATGACATGGAGAGGGGTACAAAGTACCTTGGGATTGGACAAGATCTCCTCATAAAGGAGGTACTTGTCCCCATGTGGGTGAGAGGACAAGTGGGGAATTAAAAATTCCTCAAATATCCTTATGGGGAGATGGGAAAGAATTTTAAATTCCAAAGGGTGCATTGGGGGATTAAAAGGTGAATTAAAAATTCACATGGGGAAGAGAGGAGCGAGGATAAATAAAAAGGAATTAAAAATTCCTTGGGGGATGGGGAGAGTTGACTAAAGGGGGTGATTAGGATTGTGCAAGTACTTGATTAGATTAATTAATGAAGATTAGAAGAGGGTTAGATCTCACATGTGACTTGATGTGACAAGTCAAAGATCACATGGGGAAGAGTAATGAAGGATTGGAGGAGGGTTAGGTGGCTAAGAGAGATTAGAGGCCAACTTGCAAAAGTTGGAGGATGTGACACATCCTAATCAAGGATTAGGCATGTGCACATCCTAATGATGGGATTAGAAGAAGGATTAGGATAAGATAAAAATGATGGAGGATGTGACATAAAGGAATTAAATAAATGACATATTTATTTAATTCAATTGATGGAAGGAGGATTAAAGATATAAGGTATTATTGATTAAATACCTTAGGGATTTGGCAGAATTAAAGATATTAATTAAATAATAGCAGTATTACTTAATTAACGAAAATAAGACGAAAGAGGATGAATTTGGATAAATTAAGTATCCAAATTTAGACATCTACACTACTAATGCCTTTAAGGAAGCAATTTGGCTCTGGATATTGATTTGAGTCAAGATAAAATGTTTAGTCCATGTGACAATCAAAATATAATTAGCTTAGCAAATAACCTTTCCTTATATGCAAACATGAAGCACTTTGGTGTGAAATATTATTTTTTATAATATGGTAAGAGAAAAAGAGGGTTATTTTTCAAGAAGGTGGGCATTTTTGTGAATGTTGTAGATGCATTGATAGAGCCCATGAGCATAACTAAATTTAGATTGTGTAGGATGGCTATGAGCACTATCCCTTAGCATTTAGTTCACTTTGTAACCTCCTATAATTATTTGAATGTATACAAAAATGGGGATATTATTAGTGTAATTACCTAAAAAAGTGAAGAAGATAAAAGAAAATGTGTAAAAAAATCACATTAATAATTACAAAATAACCATTTCACAATGCATGCTTATACAGTAAGGATGTCATGACATATAAAACACACAAAACAAAAAAAAAACAACATGATATTTAACCAATCATGATACAATTCATCATGAATTTCAATAGGTGAGATAGGGTCTCACCCTATACCAATTGCCTAGTACTCAAACCCAACACTTGGAAACACTAACCAAAGAAACTAAAGCAACAAGGAGTTGTTTATTATATGACTATTTAGTTGATCATAAATGAATAAATTCATAAATTAAATGATAATATTAAAACATAAAGTCTCTAACCAAAACATTAATTTATTAAATTCATTCACTCATTCCCACACAAATGATTACAAAGGAAAGAAAGGTTAAAGAAAAGGATCATTCCAAACACTAAGAACAAATTCTTGAAACCCTTACAACACCTGAAATAGAATTTAGGCATCATGAGAGCTTTCCAACAATATATATAAGAGGGTCACAACATAATTTTTGAAATGGTAATTTCACATTAATTTTTTATTGAAATTTATGGGTTTGGTCCCTATAAAATTGGCCTCCTTTTCTTGTGGCTGATTTCTTGCTCGATATTTTTGGTATTTCTATTTTGGTAGAGTTTAGAGTAAGAAAAATGGATAGTATCTATTTTCATAAATCTATATGTTGATGACCTTCACTTTCTTAACAAGTCACCAAAACACATTTTTATTAAGTCATGTGTATGTGAACACAAACACATTATCCAAGTGTAACATCATAAATTGTTGTCACTCACAACTTCACACTAGGTTTGGAAATCTCTTTAGTGCATGTGTATAATTATGCTTGTGATGTACCTGTTTTTCCACCTTTTTGGGAAACTTAAGTAAATCCTTAATATTGGGCTTTCATAAAGAACTTTTTACCTAGACCCAGGTGGCCAATGCCCTTGTCCTAGCATTTCATGCCTAAATTTGGGATTTGAATGTCAGCCTCAATGTGATTAAGAATTCAAATCTATTTGTTGGACTTTTGAAGTATCTAATTTGAATTATGTTGGATTCATACATATAAGTTTTTTCCTCATTTTTAACTCTAATACCTAATAACTCTAGCAATCCTAAGATAACTAATGCAAAATCGGAAGCAAGATAAGTAGAAGATTAAGTCAATTGTAGTTTGCAACTTATCAGCAAATTCATGCTCAAGCATTGTACGATGTTTCTTACTTATTTTTTATTATCATTATATGTGCTAACACTTGTAGGATCTCAAGGATGCTTTTCCATCCTCCTTGTATGTGAGGAGTATAGTGACTTTAGTCCAACAAGGGTTTTAGATCTAAGTGGAAATATATCACTGTGTTTCATAATCATTTACATTTATTGCTTTGCCTCTGTTCTCTCGAGAGCACACAATCTTTATCATCTATCATTATAGCCATCATGGAGGTGGGAACACCAACATGGGGTTTAACCAAGACAAGCTCCTATATGACACAACCCTTTTTCATTTTGCTTATTTTGTAGGTTTACAATTTTTTGCTATGTGAAGTGGATTTGGCATCCTACCTCCTTTAAAAGATCCTAAACCCTAATTTATGTCTTCAAGGACTCATCATCAAAAAAATAGGGCATGTTGATTATTCGAGCTCTATCACACTTCAAAACCTATTTTTTGCAAGGACCTTCATACACGGCTACACATGTACAAGCTCTAAAACCTTATATTTCTACACTTTTGAACAAGAGTGCCCAGGGCCCATGTCCTTCCAGTTCTACTCCAACTTTTTTCACTAGGTTCCTCTTTATGTCTCCTATTCAAATCTACTTTCTATTTTTGGGTTTCTATTTTGTAGTTTTTGAATTCTATTGCACTTAGTAAACTTAGTCATAATTAACCTAGTTCATTGCGTCATCACATCAATCTACACACACAACACAAAAAGGGACCAATACCCTAACCATCCTTTTCATCTCTCCCTAAAAAACAACAACTAGATAACATCTCTTGGTTAATTTTGGCTCCCTATTGTTAAGGTGAAAAATATTGATCTAGTTTAAGTCATTTAGGCTAGATCAACTTTCACATCTTACATTTTGGTGAACTTGACTCAGCTTACATTGGAAAATATTCTAATTTAATTGCATTTATTATTCAAATCTAATTTACTTGATTAAAGCATTAGATTAATTGAATCTCTTATTTACGTATGCAAACATTATATATTGCAAAATATAAACCTAAAACACATTTCTTTTAACATATCATCAACATTTTTTGTCTTATCATCACTTTCTTCTATCTTCCACTTTCTAGGAACATTTATGTGTCCTGAAACTTGTACTTGATTTATGTTTCGTGACCTGGTGTTCTACATCCAATACTCTTGTGAGGAGAATTTATAGACTTATGGCTTCTTGTGTTTTGAATAGCTCTGGTGTTGATCTCAAGTTTGTTAACTCTTTCACTCAAGAACCATTACAACACGATCATCTTTTTATTCCACTCATATATTTTCAATGACCTCTCACTCATAATCTCCTCATGCTTTTTTTTGGTTTGACAACTTTGTGGCCTTTGTTCCTGAAGACCGACTTCAGAAACTTGACATGAAATTGGTTGGTCTCCAACAATTCTTGAGTAGAGAACACTTGGCTACTAATTTTTCTCTATCGTAGAGAATCTTAGAAAATTGATGATTAATGACACACAAGGCATATAAATTGTACATAGTATATCTCACATAGTGAATTCAAACATTATGACACCAACTAGTTATGCAAAGGTTTTCAAAAAATCATCCCCTCAAAACCAAATGTGGAACAAATTCCAACACCCATTATTACATCTTTTATCCCAACATTCACTTCTTATGTTATATCCACTACTACACAATATAGTAATAATATTAACACTACTTTTGGGGTTACAAGTGGGAATCCTATAAACCAATATAACTTTGTCCCACCTTCCTCCACCATCGCATTTACTTCTTAAAATTTCAATCCATCTATTTCCCAACATGTCCCACAATTCACTTATCAAAATACCAATCCTCCTATTGCTACCCCTAGTCCTTCATATTCTACAAATTCTCAAAAAATCTCACCTACGGATCCTCTTATTAACCAAATCTTGCAAAATGTGAGCTCTTTACAATAAAAAATATCCAATATGAATCAAAATTAATCCTAATCCAACCCTTCATCATACTTCATTCATATTCCATTGTCATTTGTAATCCTAAAAACTCTAATACCACAAAACATTGAAATGCCTCATTTTGAGAAGTACAATGGAAAAAGAGATCCTAATAACCATGTGTTATCTTTTACTGCCCTATGCAGTTATTTTCTCCTTGAACATGCTCTTTTAGCCAAGATATTTCCTAATTCGTTAAAAGACATGGCCTTGGATTGGTTTTGTTCATTACCTAACAATTCAATCCACTCTTTTCAACAACTTTTCAATCAATTTCTTCAATATTTTGAAGCTAATATTGGACCTCAACTCACATTGACTAATTTGTTTTATTGTAAGAAAGGATCCAAGGAGAAATTGATTGATTTCATAGGGTGATATCAAGCCCTCTTTTCTCAAATCTTGTATTCTCTTTCAGGTGTTGATGTGTATTAGGTTTTCACTATAAATCTACAACCACATATTCAGGATAAGATTCTATTGATGTGATATCTTTCATTCACACATCCTTGCACAGCTCTTTGTGATTACCAATTTTCAATTATACAATATGAGAGCTTATCCTTATCAGCTCATGTTGGTCAATCTAAGGTTTCTAATCCTAATTATCAATCATTTAAGAAACAAAATAAAAACTTCATCAAGATAAATTCTCCTTCCAAAAATATCCAAACACGGGTTGCAACTACAATACCTTCCACTATAGTCCCCTATCAATTTAAACCAAATAATTAGAAATTCTCAAATATTTTTGGATCTCTTCATTCCATTATGTTATAATTTCTTAAAAATAACTTGATTCAACTTCCTCCTCGATGTCTTGTAGAAAATACCAAACCTTTACCTTATTCTTTCAACATGAAATCCTTTTGTCAATATCATCAAACACTTGGACATGATACTGAGAAATGCATGCATCTTAAGCACCAATTGCAATAACTCATTGACTCTAATGTGATCTAGGTGGCTGGTGTAAATGAAAAAGTAAATAAATCCCTTGCCCCTCTGAATAAAAATTTACAAATCTATACCATCCCATTACCTAGTCATTCTGCTAGTCTCGTAGAACCATCTGTAGATATATATTACCCACATCTATAACCTCTAATTGTGAAATAAAACTAGTGTATAATGTGGTTGTCATGATATATTCTCACCCTCACCAAGAACAAGCTAAACTCCTTCCCGATATTGCTTTCACCCACATCGATGCCTCTATTCACACACTTGATGGTTCTTTCTACATTACCGTCACAATTAATGATAAACCCACATGAGGAGTACTAATTGATCTAGTATTCTTGGTGAGTGTAGTCATGAAAGAGTTCCTTTATGTGCATTATTTGTACCAAGACAAGTACAAGCAATCAAAAATCTCAGTTAGATTTCATGATGGTTCTACTCGCCCTACCACTGGTACCTTGACCCTTTGTATTTAGGTTGGATCCAAAATATTGGATGTACCCTTTGCCATAATTCCTACCTTGGATCAATTTCATGTGAATTTGGGTTATTCATGGCTTAATTCCATTATTTTGGTCCCCTTCATCATTCACAAATGCCTAAAGTTTCCATTTGAAGTACAAGTGCACACTATATATCATAGTGGGCTTAGGACTTTGTCTCTTCATGGGAACTTTTCACTTGATCACTTTTAGCCACAGCTAGCCCAACCTGTTCAACCCTATAATGATTTTATTTTCCTATCTTATCAAAAGTTCAAAGATAGTTGCATTTCTCAATTATATCTCAACAACACCTCGTCTACTATTTTGACTGCTACCCTTGAGGCTTCTCAATATCCTATGGCTATGGCAGATGTTCCTCATGTCCCATAGGTACTAAATGAATCATGGCCCAAACTAGTATCCTTCCTCCACCCCAAGTATTTGGTGTCTACATTGTGGTTCCACCTCCGCCATCCTACCTGAGACCATGAGGAAAAACCCACCATATCCTAGACCTTCCTACACTTCTAGGATTACGTTTGTTCCTCATGTCTTCAAATTCTAGAGGAAAGAATTATAGTGTATGAAAAACACCCTCCTCCTATTATCTCCCAACTTTTATTGAGTTTTTTAGCACTGTACAACACAGATGAAACACGAATGTTCTATCTCTCTTGAAAGGTGACTCTCTTCAGACAAACTTCAAAAAATACTGAAGATAGTCACCTTTCAAGAGAGATAGAGCACTTGTGTTTTATTTGTGTTGTGCAGTGCTAAAACACTCATCAACACCAACCTTTTATGGTTTCTTCCATTCCTCCTATAAAGGAATAAAAGGATCCAATGGGAAACACCTAGGTTCTCCCAATATAAGCTCTAAATCATATGCGATGAAATAAAAATGCGAAAAAATGCAAGAGACAACATTGTGCTATGGCTCGCTAGCTTGTCGTGGAAGGTGAATCTTTGCCTAAAAACCCTTCTCCCATGCAACCGAATGTTGATGAGGTTCCTCTCCCTCACCCATCTTCACCATCCCTTGACTCCACTTCACCCTTATCACAAAAACATGAACTTGAGCCTTCCCTTTCTCAACCAAGCCAAAAGCTGAAAATTTCACCACCATCCAATCTGCAGGATTCTTCCATTCCCCATCTTAAATCTCCTTCTTCTCTTATGATTGATAGTGCTTGTGACCATGCCACTAGCACTACTATAACACCTAAAGAATTCTTTTTTTTTATGAAATCAAATAAATTATCTTTTTAAGGCATGCATGATGATCCCTCTCTAACGAGCGATCCACCACATGTTGAACCAAGAAATTATCCTTGTACTACACTCATTATAGTTCCTCTAGCATTTTTTCTACCATATCTATATGATGAGCATAATTGGGATGCATACAATCTACTATAGATTGGCTCGCGAGTGTAGTACCCTTTGTATTTATGTTATGCTTTCATGTACTGTCATCCCCATAATGGGTTTTTTAGTTCTCTTTGAACGATCCTTGATGTTCTTGTTGGGACAAGGATACAAAGGGAATGAATCTATTGTGACAATCTTGTATATGTATCTATATTCTTCTATTTTTTATAAATGCATTTGTTTATGTCTTTTGGGGATGATGCAAACCACTGGGAAATTTAGGTCTCTTCCATGTTGACCCCAAATTTTATGTATTTTTGTGTGCTCTTTTTCCTTTGTACTCATAGTTCCATTGCATTTGGGGACAAGGATAATTCAAAATTATCATTTTGATACACATTATTTATCATGCATACTGGGCCTAGGTCCTTGGATCCCGCATATTCAATATTCTATGATATTGCTTGTTATATATGGCATCACTTTGATTTGGGGGAAACCCCTTTATCATGATGTAGCTTTTGGAAACATATCATTTGGCATATGTCTTCTACAAAGCTCATGTGCTTTTTTTTCATATATCACTCTTTTTACCTTAAAGGAAATTGCTCTTGGTTGGCATTATCAATTAATTTAAGGTGGGGTCATATCACTATCCATCTGTACATCTATGCATGCACCCTTTGCCATTAACACTTATTGAGCTTTGGTTTATTTATGTGCACCCCTATGGTGATATTTTGTATGCACTCGATGAGGCATGATTATAAATTTTTCCCCTATGATGTTCATTTATGTGCTCCCTAAGGTATGGTTATCAATTTGTCCCTTATGACATTATTCATTTGTGTGCTCTTTGAGGCATTATCAATACATAATCACTTAAAATAATGCATATTTCTAGCCTATGAATCTATGTACTCTATAAGCCACCTAGCATATTGTAACTTGCTATCCTTTGTATTTTATAGGGCTTGACCTGTCACATCCATGGTCACCTAGCATAACACAACTTGATAGCACGTGATTCATGGGGGCTTTATAATGTGTGTGACCCTTAGTAACAAGGGAAAGCTAGTGCTTGAGTCATGCACCCTTCTTTGTTTGTATTGATTTCTCCTCGTCTATGTGTATGCATTCTTCCTTTGAAGCAATCGCTCAACTCACTACATTCTTATTTCCTCTTTATAATTCCTCTATGTGTTCATTGTATTCAAGGAATGATGCTTGGTATTGAGACAACCTTTTATACCGAGGTCTCCTTACCTTGCTAACTTAGAATTTTTTCTTTAGATAGTGTATACTAACATTTTTTGTTGTATGCTTTGTGTATGATTCATGTATGATTGGATTATTATTTTGTTAATCATAGTTGATATATATGTTTATGCCTTCTTGCATTGTGTATTATATGTGCTTTTGGCCTTTTATCTTAACGTTTTAGTTTGATAGGATCCTAAGTTTGCGGGCTATTGCATCTTTCAACTTTTTATTATCCTATCTCTACTATGTTTTTATGAAATGACTTTGGCTTCTTCACGTTTTACCATGGGTATGGATGTAAGAACATATTGCTAAAGTAGGGGCTAAATGTAACATTATAAATTGTTTCGCCTCACAATTTTACGCTTGGTTTGACACTATCTTTAGTGTATGTCTAATTATGCTTGTGATGTACCTATTTTTCCACCTTTTCGAGAAACTAAAGTAAATTATCAATTGTTGGTCTTTCACAGAGCATGTTTTACCTAGACCCAAGCACCTAGCACCCCTATCCTAGCCTTTCATGCCTAAATTTTAGAATTTGAATTTCAACCTCAATGTGATTGAGAATTCAAATCTATTTTTGACCTCCTAAAATGATTAGTTTGAATTATTTTGGATTCATATATATAATGTATTCCCTCCTTTTTAACTCTAATACCTAATAACTCTATCAATCCTAAGATAATTAATGCAAAATCAAAAACAAGAGAAGCAAAAGATTAAGTGAATTATAGTTTGCAACTTATCAAAAAAATAATGTTCAAGCATTATATGGTGTTTCTTACTTATTGTTATTATCATTATGTATGATAAAACTTGTAGAATCTCAAGGATGATTTATCATCCTCCTTGTATGTGATGAGTATAGTGACTTTATTCTAACAAGGGTTTCATATATGAGTGGTAAGATATTTGTACCATCAAAAATTGTCACCCTTGATAATTACACACTATGTTTTGCCCCCCCTTAATTTTTTGGACCTAATTGTACACCTAATTTCCTAAATTATGCATCATATGGCCCATTTTTAATAATTATTGATAAATTTCAAGAAGAAAACAAATGTATTCATCTAATACTTTACCCCTGACACCTTAATTTCTGGGAAATAGGGTTGGGACACAGATTCCCTATGGTGAATGAGTCCCTTTCAGGCATAAATGTCTCCTTATTTTGTTTGACTCCAAATTCAAATATGTTGGTGATGGAACTTTATTATTTGCAATTCAAATGTCCGAAGTCAGCTATCAAGGTTTAATTTATAGGAAATTGAATAAATTCCTATAAATACCTAGTTATTGCATCATTTCAAATCTAACAACAAGCAAGAGGTGAAAATTATTGTCAAGCATTAAAGAGTAGCATTAGAGGATTTTTTGTAGTAATTCAAGATCTAAGCATCATTTCAAATCATATGTGATTTTATGCATGATTATGTTATCATTCTTTGTGAAGGCTAACCCCTTTTGTAGGTCTCCAAGAAATTCAAGAAAATCAAGCAAGCAAGATCCAAACCTTGAGGAGATGTGCATGACTTCAGTCCTTCAAGGAAGCCACTAAAGGGTGGTGAGTTGAAATGATTTATTGGTTCATCATTCCTTCCTATCATTTATCCATTTTTCATTGACATTATCATTGTGGAAGTGGAAACACTAACATGGTTTTTGACTAAGGCAAGCCCCTAAATGGCACAACCATACCTCTCTCTTTGAATGTGCAAGTTTCAGGTTTGGAGAGGATTGAAGGAAGTTTGAAGATTAATCATCCATTGTCGCAATCAAATCCCTACACCTTTCCAACTCATGAAAACTCACCTACAGAAATATCTGATAGCGATCTAACAGATTTGTAGGCAGAAATGGAAAGCTCTGATCTAGCATCAAAGGACTATGAAAATAGATCTATAATATCCCTACAAGGATACATACACCATAGGGTGAATTAGTCCTCCTATTTTGGCTAACTCCAAATTTATAGGATAGGTACATAGAACTTTTCCTTTCTCAAATGTGTTATAATAATTTTTGTTATAGTTTCTCAATTGTTGGAATCTTACATTTTCAAATTAGGGCACATAGTTTAATTAGGTCAATTCAAGAAAATCAATTCTAATTAATTTCCAAGGCTCAAAAGGGATCAAATATAGGTCTGATTGGCTCACCTTCATGGTTGAAATTCAATCTAATCACCTTGTTGATTTGTATCCTAATGTTCTCTTGAGAAATGCTTGATCCTAGTATTCTATGCATTAGACCTAGGATCCCATTTTCAACATAGAATTTTGGTGAACCCAACATGTTAACATTATATACCTTTTGAAATCTAAAGCAATTGAACCTAGATCTAGGTTTTCCATTACATTTTTTTGCATTGTTCATTTAGGGTTTCATTTTTGTATCATAAAAGGCATAAAATTTTGAAAAATGCATAGCATATTGTATTATAGGTTGCATTAGGGTTTATTTTAGTCATTATAACTCAAATCTACATTCAAATTGCATTCATTAGGTCATTGAAATCTGAAATTGTTCATTGCATCCATTTAAAGGCATCTTTCATATAGCTCAAAAAGTGAAAAATTACATTATTTTGTTTTAAAATTACATCAAAATCATCATTTTCATATTTTGGAATCTTAGAAAAAGTCAATTGTTGCATTTTAGAGCTAAAAACTACATTCAAAATTGTCATTTATCATTCAAACATTTTCAACATTGTTATACACTTGCATTTTGAATTACCTTGACATAAATTGAGAAAATTCTAGAAAAATATTCATTGTCAGACCTGTTTGCACACAGACCTAGAATCCTTAAATATATCATACATAATCAAACTTTGAAGTTTGAATTTTTGGAAACCCTATCCAAGACATAGACACCCTTGGGCAGCTTTGTCTTGCTATTTTTGGTTAAAATTTTGCTTGGATCTTTATTTCTATATTCTTTGTATGCTTTTATTTTCTTAATTTTGTTTCTAAATTTTGTATGTCTTGTAACTATTTGTTTTGCTAAAAACGTTGATAGATTGATCCAAAGGGCATAAAATCATGTTCTCATTGAAAAAATCTTGTTTTATCATAATTCATGTTCTATTGTCAGATCTTGTTAAGCATTTTAAGGAATTTTTGTTACAAGCATGTCAAAATGAGTTTATTTCTCCTCTTTTGTTATTTTTCATTGAACCCTCTCCCACTATCTCTCATATGTGTGAGGTTATCTTGGTGCAAAAGAATTCAATAATTTATAATTATGACAATCATGTTTGTTCTTCTCCTGATACCTCGCCTACTTGTGAATAAGGTATCTTAGTGTTAGAAGATCCAATCATTGAGTGTCTTGATAATCTTGTTTGTTTATCTTCACCTACATCTCCTACTGTTGGGATAAGATGCCATTAACCTTGTAAATCCCAATATTGTATTTATTCCATTTATTATTTGTAATTTATAATTATCCATGAGGAGATATACTAGTTTCACTAATAGGGTTAATTTTGGAGTCACCAAAGGTAATTACGGAGTGACATTTACTGTTGGCAATTTTAAAAACTCAAAGTAATAAGGGTAGGCATTTTCCCTTGAGGAATATACTATGTTTGGAATGTATAAAGACTATCATAATTTTTGGTAAGTGAATCTATGACAGCTGCAAGTTGTCATAAGATTCTGAGATTCTATGACACATATGACGGATATGTTAGTTGTATATTTTCTATATTTAGCCCCAAGCATCTATCTTGGATAGGATGCATGTTGGAGGTATCTATGATGGTTATGACATGTCATAAGATGTTGTAAGATGTCATTCTTGGATATGGGTACCCAACTTTGGATGGGTCACAGTTTGACACTTGGAAGTTGCATATTGGTGCCATTTTGATGCTTGCATGTGGGACACTTGGAGGAGAGAGAGTGTGGACGCCTTGGGTGATGAAGAAAAATTTTATATAAGTATTTTCCATGTATTTTCTGCTGATATACAGATTTTAGGTACTCAGGTGCTTTCGGAATGTTATCAGATTGAAGACTAAAGGAGAGATTGGTGGTGTTGTATTGTATAATCTTTTGCAGATTAATACAAACATTGGACCTCTTTCCTGTGTGGAGTTTTTTACCTAAAAGGGTTTTCTCCACGATAAACACTGTGTCATTATGTTATGTGTTAATTTTTCTGATTTTTCATCTTTGTGAAGCATAGCTTCAATTTCATGTTACAATCTCCATTGTTATTGCACACTTAAAAGATTACAGAAATTTATTTGAATCAGATTTCCATTGAAGTGGTGTTGCTTTCATTTCTAACATTTTGTATCAAAACCTGGCTAGCTTTGACTCTTGGGTGGTAGTTTGGAAGTTGTATCTATAGTGGAATATTTGGTTGCATTTATCTTGAAGATCGTATGTTGAAATTATGGTTGCATCCACCATTGCATCAACCTCTCGTTTGGACATTGAAAATTTCAACAGAACGGGGTATGAGTTGTGGAAGCTAAAAATGGAGGATTTGCTGGAAGAAAGAAACCAATGGTTGGTTGTTCAAAAAGAGAAGAACCCTAATGATGTCTCTCAAGATGAGTGGGATAGATTGGATAAGAAGGAATGGGGAACCATTTGGTTGTGTCTTTCATACTTTGTCCTATTGAATGTTGCAAAGGAAGAGACCGCATATAAATTGTGGGATCGGTTGGGTGAGATCTACTAAGCCAAGATTATGGTAAAAAAACTTTATTTAAAATGAAATTTGTTTTCTTTGAAAATGAAAGAGGGTGAGTTGGTTGTAGAGCATTTAAATTCTTTTAATTTTTTGATGAGTCGGCTTGCTTTAGTAGATGTTGAAGTAGATGAGGAAGATAAATGTATCTTGCTTCTTTGTTCTTTACCTGAGTCATGGGAGAATGTTGTCCTTGGTGTCACTGCTAACTTCACAGATCCAAAGTTGGATGCCCTTGTAGTTTTGCTGGCACAAGAACTAAGGAAGAATAGTTCAGATAGTTTAGGGGATACTCTCAGCGTCAAGGGAAGGTCTAAGGAAAGGGGATTGAAAGGAGATCATAAAGGAGCTAAGGACAAGTCTAAGGGTTGATTTAAGACTCCTAGAAAGAAGAACAGAGTTAAGTGTTTGAACTATGGTAAAAGGGGACAGGTAAAGAAGGAGTGCATAAACCCAAAGAAATAGTGGGAGAGTGCTTCTGATATGTCCTCAAATGCAGGTGAAGATGTTTTAATTTTTTCTTGTAATGTTGCTAATGATCACTGGTTGGTTGACTCGGGATGTTCGCTCCATATGACCCCGCATAAGGAATAGTTTTCCACATATGAAAACATGGAGGTAATATATACCTTGGAGACAAATCTTCATATCCGATTGTTGGGAAAGGCAAGGTATTGTTGTGTTTCAGTGATGGGAGGATTAAAACCCTCCCTAAAGTTTATCATGTTCCTGGATTAGCTAGAAATTTGATTTGTGTTCCAAAGTTGAATGATTTGGGAATGCATGTGACTTTTTACAAGCATGGATACAGATTGGTGAGATGGAACTTGGTGGTAGCGAAGGGGAAGAGATTGGGAAACCTATTCAAGCTTGAAGCCACTACAATTTGTAATGTCTCCTATGTATCTAAGGCCAGTACTAAAAATGAATGTATGTTGTGGCACTGTAAATTGGGCCACACAAGCAATAATGTATTAAAAACTATTAAGAATAAAAATGTGTTGGACGATTTCTCCTATTCTAATGAACACTTTGATTTACGGATGTGTTTGGGCCTATGGATATTGAATCTATCAGAAAATATCATTATTTTTTCACCTTCATTGATGATGTATCTAGATATACATGAATTTATTTTATAAAACATAAATCTGAAGTTTTCACTAAGTCTAAGGAATTCAAATTCTTAGTAGAGAACCAATCAAGTTTAAAGATAAAAATATTAAGATCTAAAAATGGAGGGGAATATTGCTCTAAGGAATTTGATGAGTTTTGTAAGCATGCAGGTATAATAAGACAAAAGACAACTCTATATACACCACAACAGAATGGTGTTGCAAAAAGGATGAACTGAACAATTATGGAAAGAGCCAGAAGTATGTTGAGTGATGCACAATTGGATAAATGCTTTTGGGCAGAGGTTGTGTGTATTGCTTGCTACTTGATAAATAGATCTCCTTGTAAGGCTCTTGATTCAACACCTTATCAAGTGTGGACAAGTAAGAAACCTTCAGTTTCACATTTAAGGGTTTTTGGTTGTGAGGATTTTGTTCATGTGCCTAAGGAAAAGTGATCTAAGTTGAATCCAAAAGATAAAAAGTGTACATTCATTGGATATGGTGATAATGTTAAAGGTTATAAGCTTTGGAATCCACTAACCCACAAGATTATCTTTTCTAGAGATGTTATTTCCAAGGAACTTAGAGCTATTTATGAACCTGGGCAGCCAAAAGAAAAAGTACAAAAGGTAAAGAGGGTGCACTTTGAGTTAGAGCAGCAAGATGCACCTTAGGAAGAACAGAATGATGGATTGGGGGGTGAAGAAGAAGAAGAAAATTCAAGTAATTATGATGAAGATGAATTTTTTGTTACAGAAGAAGTTGGTAAAGATGATCATGTAGAAGAACCAGTTGAGTCTCCTACTCCACCCTTGAGGAGATCCACAAGACAATGAAATCTAGTTAACAGGTATATCCCACCAGATTTTCATTATGCGTATGCTTTATTGAGTACTAACAATGAACCTAGATCCTACATGGAAGCTATTTTTGTAGATGATAGTGAGTCTTGGCAGCTAGCCATGCAATATGAGATGATGTCCTTAGACTCTTGTAACACCTGGGATCTTGTTCATTTTCCCAAAGGAAGAAAGGCCATAGGATGTAAGTGGGTCTTCAAGAAGAAGTTTGGAGCAGATGGGTCATTGGAGAAGTACAAGGTTAGACTGGTAGCCAAGGGCTACTCCCAAAGAGAGGGAATTGATTTTGGTGAGATATTCTCTCATGTTGCTAAATTGAATTCTATTAGATTTATCTTATCCATTGCTATAGCTTATGATTTGGAGATTAAGCAAATGGATGTTAAGACTGCATTCTTGCATGGAGATCTTGAAGAAGAAATATATATGCAACAACCTACAAGTTTTAAGGTAAAAGGAAAATAACATTGGGTTTGTGGGTTGAAGAGGTATCTCTATGGTTTAAAATAGTCCCCTAAGATGTGGTATCAAAAGTTTGATTCATTTTTTTTGAAATTGGGTTTTTCTAGAAGCGAGGAGGATCATTGTGTTTACATTCATTGTATTGATTATTCTATATTGGTTATTGCTTTGTATGTTGATGACATATTATTTTTTCAGCAATACTAAGGGTATGATCAGTGAGCTTAAAGCCCAAATTTTAGAAGCATTTGATATGAAGGATCTTGGTTCTGTAAGGTATATTTTGGGAATGGAGATCAGGAGGGACAGAGGTAACAGAAAGCTTTGGTTGTCACAAAGTATGTGAATACTATTTTGCAGAGGTTTAGTTTGCAAGACTGTAACCGAGTTAGAGTTCCTTTACCCATTGGTACTAATATTTCAATAGCTATGTGTCCAAATACTGAGGATTATTTTGAGGATATGTCTAATGTTCCATATGCTAGTGTTGTAGGAGTTTGATGTATGCCATGGTTTGCACTAGACCAGATATTGCCCAAGCAATGGGAGTTTTGAGAAGATTTATGTCTAACCCTAGTATACAACATTGGAATTATGTGAAGAGGGTGTTTAAATATCTTGCAGGTACTCCTAATCATTGTTTGGTTTATGTTGGTATTGATAGTGTTGATAAATCTTTGGACATACAGGGTTTTGTTGATGTAGATTGGGCAAGTGACTTGGATAGTCGAAGGTTCACTAGTGGCTATGTTTTTACTCTATTTGGAAGTGTAGTAAGTTAGATGAGTAAGAGGAAGCCCACAGTTGCTTTGTCCACCATAGAAGCAGTGTATATGGCTGCTACTCCTATCTCTAAGTAGGTACTTTGGTTGAGGAGACTGTGTATAGGGATTGGATTTGATTACAAGATCATTCAGATTGGTTTTGATAGCTAGAGTGTTATCTATTTAGCCAAGAATCCTATGTATCATGCTCAAACTAAGCATGTTGATGTCCAATATCACTTTGTTCAAGAGTTGGTTACAAATGGAGACATTGAGCTAAAGAAGATAGACACTCAGGAGAATGTTGCAGATTCATTGACCAAACTTGTGAGCATGGAGAAGTTTGTGTGGTGCAGAGAGGCCATGGGCCTTGTTTTTAGTGCCTGATTATTTTTCATTTGATTTCCTATGGGTTGATTTACAATTTATAATGTCAAGCGGGAGAATGTTGGGATAAGATTTCATTAACCTTGTAAATCCTAATATTGTATTTATTCCATTTATTATTTGTAATTTGTAATTATCCATGAGGAGATATACTAGTTTCACTGACAGGGGTAATTTTGGAGTCATCAAAGGTAATTACAGAGTAACATTTATTGTTGGCAATTGTAAAAACTCAAAGCAAATGAGAGTAGGAATTTTCTCTTGAGGAATATACTATTTTTGGCATGTATGACAACTGTCATAATGTTTAGTAAGTGAATCTATGACAGTTGCAAGTTGTCATAAGATTCTGAGATTGTATGACGCATATGACAGATATGTTAGTTGTATATTTGCTATATTTAGCCCTAGGCACCTATCTTGGATAGGATGATTGTCAAAGGTATCTATGATGGTTATGAAACATCATAAGATGTTGTAAGGTGCCATTCTTGGATATGGGCACCCAACTTTGGATGGGTCACATTTTGACACTTGGAAGTTGCATGTTGGTGCCATTTTGATGCTTACATGTGGGACACTTGGAGGAGAGAGAGTGTGGACACCTTAGGTGATGAGGAAACATTTTATATAAGTAGTTATCATGTATTTGTTGTTGATATATAGATTTTAGGTACTCAAGTGTTGTCAGAATGCTATCATATTGAAGACTGAAGGAGAGATTGGTGGTGTTGTATTGTATAATCTTTTGCAAATTAATACAAACAGTGGACCTCTTTCCTGTGTGGAGTTTTTTACCTGAAAGGGTTTTCTCCATGATAAACACTGTGTCATTGTGTTAAGTTTTTTGATTTTTCATCTCTGTGAAGCATAGTTTCAATTTCAAGTTACAATATCCATTGTTATTGCACACTTAAAAAGATTGTAGAAATTTATTTGAATTAGATTTCCATTGAAGTAGTGTTGCTTTCATTTCTAACACCTACTTGGGAAGATATTGTTAGAAAAGAGGATGGAATCATTGATATATTCCTTTCAAAATATTTTAAGATGGATTGCATAGATGAAGATGCTAAGGTAACCTTAGATCTCCCCTCAATAGAATATCATCAACAAGTAGTTAACTCTGATGAGGTTATGAATGCATAATTGGCTATTAGATTTCCTCTAATTATTAGACCTCCTAAAAAACCCTTTAATTATTGGACCTCCTAAAGGTCCTCTATTATTGGACCCCCTAAATCACCTCTCATTATAGGACCTCATGAATATCATGGCCATATCTTAAACTTTTCAAAAAAACTCACTAGTAATCATGTGTCAAAGCAACCAATTTATCACACAATTGCTCACACATATAACACTAGAAACAATAAGCAACCAAAGAAAACACCAACATCCATCCCATTTCCTCAACCATAACTCACACCTGCACCTAATATCGTGCAGTGTAGTGGTAAAGAACTTGATCTTGTTGAGCAACTTAGTTAGGACCTCATGAATCTCATGGCCATATTTAAACTTTGCAAAACAAGTCATTAATAATCATGTGTCAAAGCAACCAATTTATCACATAGTTGCTCACACATATAACACTATAAACAATAAGCAACCAAAGAAAACACCAACATCCATCCCATTTCCTCAACCATACTTCCCACCTACACCTAATATCCCACAATGTAGTGGTAAAGAACTTGATCTTGTTGAGCAACTTCGTAACACTCCTACTAAGATATCCTTGTGGGATTTGATTCAAACATCACCTATTTATCATAGCATGTTTTAAAATGCTTTGTAAAAAAAAAAATTCCCTCCTAGTGCTCAACCAAATGATGTGGCAGCCTTTCTTGAAGCTGAGTAAAGATAATTTGGATATTGTCTTTCATCAAGAGGAATT